>OZ020523.1:21566330-21666793 GCA_963971425.1 Bryoerythrophyllum caledonicum
CAATGAAATTGGTGGAAGGTGTCGCACCTGCAAAGTTGCGCAACGAGGAGGTTGGCCACACTTGATCGGGGGAGGAAGCTCTTGTTTTGATTTTCGCCTCGATGTGTTTGGGTTTGCTTGGTGGAGGAGCACCAGCAGTAGGGGGTGTGCGCGCGCACAGCTCTAGCTCAAGGTTACTTGGGAGGCGTCACGCGACTTCCACGTCACGCGAATATGTTGACTAGGGTTTGGATTCGTGGTTGTGGCGGCTAGGGTTTGATGGTGGCGGCTAGGATTTGGCGGCGGTGGCTAGGGTTTTGTTGCTAGGGTTTGGGTTCTTGTGTGTAGAGGCTAGGGTTTGGGTTCTTCTGTGTAGAGGCTAGGGTTTGGGTTCTTGTGTGTAGAGGCTAGGGTTTGGGTTCTTGTGTGTAGAGGCTAGGGTTTCAAGTAGTGCGCTGATGTGCCATATTGAGGATTTTCTGCAATACTACGAGCTCTCTTTATACTCACTTTATGAGGTTTTGGTGTCATTTTTTCAGTGTAACAATGCCTGCACTCTCTAGTTGTTGACTGCTATCATGTTTTCTTCTTGAAATTGCAATTTTGAATATACTCTAGTTGGTGTTTCTATTTGTGTATTCAAATATTGGTACTCAGCTAACACTAACGTAATTCTGTCTGAACTTCAATCATCATGAAAAGTGTCCTGGAGTTCCTCGTATTCAGAATTGAAACAAAGTTAGAAGCTTACCAAGTTTGCAAAAATCTCCTCGATGTGCAAATTTCCTCCAATCTACACAGTTTACAAATTTGACAGAAATTAGTGAATGAAGTAAAAATGCACATAGCCTTGAGGTCTTGATTGCAAGAGTGCCCACCTTAGAAACTGCGAAGAGAAATGACCTCTAGGTTTGCATAGAAACCTGTTATCCATGTTGGAACCTTGTGCCTCAAGTTTACTAGTAAAAATTTGACTTTAAGAACTTTGGACCTCCATATGTTAATTTTTTCAATATATTATATTAAAATATCAAGCTATAAAAATACGAAGATACATATAGGATTTTTTATCACATAGTTTACCATATAAACTTTATGCATGTGTTGCAGGTAAAGTGGGAAGGGTTGAGAAACATGTCCAACAACAACGACGGAATGGTGATATAATGTTGAACGCCATCAAGCATCAGTGCGTGTACCGCTAACACCTGCAACGTATCTTGAGGTAAACATTTATTTTTATACAAGTTTAACCCCTAAGGTACCAAGTGTCCAAAAAGGGCTTTTTGAAAGTTCGGTCAGGTTCCTATGGTGTCAATTTCCAACATTCTTATTTGAAATTTTTACTATAAAAAGGCATTACCAAGACCTTAGTGGGAAAACAATTTTTACCTAAATTGGACATTTGATGAAAAAGTCATAGGGTTTTGAATTTTAAATGGGGAGGGCGGGCACCTCAGGCACCTCCAAAAACTTTTGATAGGACACTCTATTGAAAGTGAGATTTACAGTACTTACAAGTAATATTATTCCCCTTCATATTGTCAAAAAAGAGTTCTTGTCTTTTGTGATACCAACCCAAGTCAAACATTTTCACACATTGTCACTCATTGTCGGGCAAGGTACCAAAAAAACTTCTTGTTTTCCAAATAAGACCTAGATATCTTCATATTTTTCACTTCTTATTTTCTCCACATCAATATGTAATGTAAACCTTCATAAAGAAGAATAACTCCGGCCCCTGAAGGGGGCGGCGTGAGTAAAGTGTCTGTTCGTTCCACTTACTAAGACCATGTCCACTGGACAAGGAAAAGTTGTGAACCTTCATATTAACCATTCGGATTATCAATCAAAAACATATTAAGTTAAAAAAAAATTAAACTCTGAATTAACGAATTTTGAGCCTCCACTCCTTGCACACTTGTTTTGAATATGCTACACCTGGTCTCTACCTATAAAAATTGGTGTTTAAGGAGCTAACATCATGTTTAACAAGATGGTAATAGATTTAGACCTTTTGTACTGAAAACTTTTGACACCAACTGAAGTCAAGGTTTGTTGATCCACTAAACGCAGGGAAGAAAATGAACCATTTGCTTGACTTCAAACACTATAATCTTTTAATCCGTAGGGTCAAAGTTTATGAAATTTTGTACATGTATTACTAAATAAGCCTTTATTGAGATCCTACGGTCAGAACTAAAAATAAAAGTTTTTTTTTCCTTCTTTATTCGTTGCACTAGAATCCATTTTGTTTGAAGTGTTTTTGGTGTAAAACTGTCACGATACCTTAGGCGTTAAGATTGATTCTTGATTGATCTTTTGTACGATGTTGTTTGTAGAATAACCTTTATGTGGATTTACAAACCCATTATTTAATTAGCAATTGTAACAAGTTCCAATGGTGTCAATAATAGCAAGTAGACAACATGGTTCATTTTCTTCCCTTGGTTCAGTGAATTCCCTTTGTTTCAGTTCACTTGGATTCAATAGATTGCATCACACATGATCTAGGTTCATTATCATCATGTGAAGAATGATTAGTTCCATTATTCACCAATGTTTAGGAATGCAAAAGAAGTGTAGCATATTTAACCCCTAATGGATCAAGTGTCAAAAATTGGCTTGTTGAATGTTCGGTCTGGTTTCTATGGTGTCAATTTCCAACATTCCTCTTTGAAAATCTTACTATAGAAAGGCTTTACCAAAACCTTAGTGGGAATAACAATTTTTACCTAGATTGGACATTTGATCAAAAAGTTATAGGGTTTTAAATTTATAATGGGGAGAGCGGGCAAGTTGGGCACCTCCAAAAACTTTTGCTAGGACACTCTGTTGATTGTGAGATTTTTGGTACTCAAAAGTAATATTACTTCCCTTGTTGGTGTCCAAATAAGTTCTTGTCTTTAATGAAAAATAGCATACCAACACAAATCAAACATTTTCAGACATTGTCAGTCAGTGATGGACAAGGTACCAAAAAAACTTCTTGTTTTCAAATAAAACTTAGATATCTTTTTATTTTTCACTTTATTGTTCCACAACAATATGTGGTGTAAACCTTCTTATAGACAATTTGGATTACCAATCTAAAATATATTAAGTTCACAAAAAATTATAGTGTGAATTGACAAATTCGGAACTTCCACTCTTTGCACATTTGTTTTGAATATGCTACACCTTTTTTCTCCCTCTAAAAATTGGTATACAAGGAACTAACATCATGCTTAACAAGATGGTTAAGGATTTAGACCTTCTGTAAAAAAAAAATTGACACGAAGTGAAGTCAAACTCTGCTGATCCACTACACGTGGGGAAATAAATGAACCATAAGCTTCACTTCAAACACTATAATCTTTCAATCCGTCCGGTCAAAGTTTATGAATGTTTTTTTAATTATTACTTAATAAGTCATAATTGAGAACCTACGGTCAAAACTAGAAATAAAAGTTTTTGTTTCATTCTTTGTTCGTTGCACTGGAATCCAACAATTTAGAAGTGTTTTTGGTGTAACACTATCATTGTATTTTGACTAATTTGCAGCCATAATGTTCCTATTTTTTTTAACAGTGATAATGGAGAGCCGCACGATTCAGACTCCTTTGATACGGCCACACATCGAAAGGGACAATATGCCTTGTAATAGCTCTGTGGGGGCCCGATTAGTACGAGCAGCACGTGCAAGGCAAATTCAACAGAGATCTGTTGGGATCATGACTTCTGAATTGGAAAGGACAATAGAATTGCTTTCAGAAACAAGAGATGTGGTGGGCTTAGCAACGAGGGAGCATGCATTCAAAAGTGGCATGGAATTGAATGGGTCGAAGTTGTTCCCATTCGAGGTGGCGGTGCGTATCACTAGGGTAGATGATGCATTGCATTGGACCGGAGAGATTGTAGGAGAACGCCTTGGCATGTGTGTGGGCTTGATCATTCGTTGGCATCGATCTTTGCTACGTGTAGTGGCTGTAGAACCTGATATCACAGGTGTCCATGGTGACATTGGATCACAGATAGCGCCTGCAGTAGTGATGGCCTCAGAATTTGATTTTCCTGAGTTCATCAACAAACCAGGATCCACCCAGAGGTCTCGACGCAGTAGTCATGCTTCAAACGCCATAGATGAAAATTCGTCGTTTTCCCAATCTACTCCCTCAAATATCCAAGATTTGCCCCATGTAGATGGATTTGCTTATGTTAGACCAGCACGTCGTCCATATTCTATGCAAAATAGGAGAAGGAGAGATACAAGGGAGCCATCATTGACAGAAGCTATACCATCGAAGGTATCGCTTAGAAGCGTGCAAATTGCAATGGCACAAGGAGGATGCAAACGTAATTGTTTGAGGGACATTCCAGCAAGGTATCTATTGGACATGCGATATAATGCATGGGGTAGTGAGTTTTCAGTTCGAAGTACGTGGATGAGACAGATGCTGGTTTCTTTTTATACTAGGACGAAAGGAACTCGTCGAGACAAGTTTGTAACAAAGTTAGATGGGAAAGAAGTTTGCAATGCTTGCTACGCTCTTGGGGTTGGATATTCAAAGAGGCGCTTTAAGCAATTGAAGAAGGACTGTCTAATATATGGAAGAGTGACATCGATTCACGGCAATACCCTTTCAGATCCGATAAGAGAGAGTACTAGAATGTCTGCAGCAGAGGCTTGCTTTAAATCGTTTGTCGATGAAGCTGGTTGTCCTCAACCTCATCGTTGTATTCGCCGTAAGAGTGACAACGAAGTGGTGCCTCTCATTCTCCTTCCTATGAATACAGCCAAATTTGATGTATTCAATTACGTGAACGAGGAGGTCAAGAGAATTTGTAATGGAGAAACCATTTCTATGAGTTCGTTCCGGAGGATGTGGCGCATCAAGTATCCCCACGTTCAGGTACCTCCGTTCTCGAGATTCTCAAAGTGTTATCATTGTTGGGAGTATAAATGTGCCATGGAGGGAACAACCAATGCGGATGCAAGGATAAAGATAAAGGAGTTGTTTATGTTGCATCTGCGCAACCAGATGGAAGAACGTTGTCGTGGAGAGAGAATTTGCCTTGGGAAAACGCAGGGTTCTTGGCTGCTACCAATTTCAGTAAAGGAAGAAGGGAGGTATAATAAAGGCCTTCTTCATTGGTGATAAATTTGAAATAATACAAAGTAAGACTTAGATCTTCAATAAAGGTAAACTTTTTGACTCATCTTGACAAACCCTCGCAAGTGATTAAACAAGTAGTTTGAATGAACTTGGGGCAGCAGAATCTTCTCTCATTCTATCAAGCTCTACCACTTCATACTTAACTTTATATGAGCATGCAATAGCTTCCTAGAAAGCTAATACAGTAAGGCTCATACATGCCAAATTTAAATATAAAAAAATCTATACAAATACTTCTATGAGGAATCAAAGTCACTGCTCTAATTTGCTCAAGGCAGCTGACTCCTTTCCACTCAATCTAGCATAACTCTCTCAAATCAACTCCAATCCACTTACGTAATAGCTTTTTGAAAAGCTAACAACAAGATCAACAAGTGATAAAATTCTCAATCCTATTGACTCTATATACAATGAACTATAGTTGCTCAAAGTCACTGCTTGAAACTTGTGGAAAACAACCCGCTCCTCCGAGAACACTCCTTCAATAGATCAAGTGCCACGACTCCATAACAACTCGGATTTGAGCTTATGATAGCTCATTGGAAAGCTAATACAATCAACACTATACACACAAAGATTCATTATCTCACTCTTTGTATGCAAGTTTCTACATAGAATCAAAGTTACTGCTCTCGAAAGTTCATGGCAGCAGTACCCTCGTTTATTCAAATCCACACCACAGCTTCTACATAACTCCGATTGGAGTGTGTGATAGCTTGTTGGAAAGCTATTAAAAAGTTCTACAACACTCTAAAAACTGACATCAAAACTCACAAAACTCTCCCTCCCACACTGGAAAACCCGAGCGTCTTTTTATACTAAATGGAGGAGGCTTAGGCCGAGGGAGGAGGGAAGAAAAGTCAAGGGCCTAAATCAGCCCATGCTTCTCTAGCCTTCCTTTTGACTCACCCTTGGACACCAAAGTCTATTTACCTCCAAATCTTATCCAAATCTTCCCACATAAGCCTAGCTTGACTTTTATTTCCTAACCTATAACTCTACTACAAGTTGGCACTATATTTCTCCCCCTAAACTAACCCCCAAACTAAACATTTCTTATTTCTATTACAAACTATAATACCATAACAATCTGTTTAAGTTTTTTGATCTCAGAAGAGTTAGAGAATAGCTTAAATATCACTAGAGCCCACGTACTGCCATCGACCGCGGCTTAGTTCGGCTGGCTAAGCTTTTCGTTGCACCTCGCCGGTCCAGGTTCGATTCCTTGGCTTGTCAGAGCGGCTGGCGCTCGCGCGGTCAGGGGACTGCCGGAATCAGCAGCAAATCCAGCTGGTGGACGCTCCTAAGCCCTGAGCTAGTGACAAGATGTAGTAAAGATCCTCTAAGATAAGCTTCTGGCCTGGTAGGGTAATTGAGGAAAAAACCATTTATTCTCCACAATTACCTTAACCAGTAAGATTCCCCATTTTTCTTCTCAATCTTATTTTTTATATCATGAACTGTATTGCATCACGACAACGTAGGCATTATTGGATATTCAAGAGGTCGTGTTATATTAGCCCTGAGTTGTACATGTGCATCATAGTGGATGGCATGGACCAAAACACGACCATGGTACCGAGGATGCGTCAGACTGTGAAGAACATTGAACATCGGTTTGTGAAGACCCATCTGTGTGGTGCTCTTGTACATGGGATCGGTTTATATTGCGACGTGTGGTTTGGGGCTCACCACAAACACGATAGCAATCAAGTGGTGAGTACATTGTTGTACGTGATTGGAGATGTGCTGCGGAAGAGGGATTTTTTGCCACCAACACTGCGAATTCAGGCCGACAACTGCACGCGTGAGAACAAAAACATTTATATGTTTGCTCTATGTGCTACATTGGTGGGATTGGGGTTTTTTCAGGAGGTGGAACTATCTTTTCTTATAGTGGGCCATACCCACGAAGATATTGATCAACGCTTCAGTTGTATATCAAATACGTTGAAGAGGTCGGACGTCGACTCGTTGAAGGAAATGATTAGTCTTATAGAACGAGGAACCTCACCTACGGAGGCATTTGTTAGCGCCCGGCTGTTAGAAAATGTATGGGATTGGAAATTGTTCACAACTCCTCACTTATTGACAGGTCAGGATTCATTGGTGGGCATAACTTTTCCGCACCACATGCGATTCTATATGGACAATCGAGCAGGGACTCGTGAGGTTCGAGTTCAACACAAGCATTATTGCAAGGATCCATGGGGACCGGAGGCAGGGACAAAAACTTTGAGGTCGTTGCCAAATAGAGATGAACGACCATCGTTTGCGGAAGTATTTGCAGCGGACGAACGGGAGTTGAAGGCGTTGGATGACTTCATTGCATATAAACAAAGGTGCATTCAAAGGTTGCAGCATGAGGACAAGAATCGTGAGGCAAAAGTAGAGGCTGAAAGATTGAAACTCTATTTAGCTGAATTTCCACACAAAGATCGTAGCAATGAGCATCGTACCTCACCGTTTTGGCCTTCAGAGTTCTCCAACACCGGACCTACAGGGAGCGCATCTTTGGATGTAATGGATGGTGCAAGTGAAGAAAATCGCGAGGTAGATGTCGTAGAGCAGGTAGTGGCCATGCTTCCAAATGCTGAGGCTCGAGGATACTTTGGTCCTCGTAGAGGAAGACCCTCTAATCAAGCAGTGCGTAGGGCACAACAAACAGAGCGCAACTATGTTGAGGAACGCGCCGAAGAAGGAGCAATGTATGAAGGTAATCACGACCCATTTCCACCATTTAATCCACAATCTGATATCCGTTGTGGACAGTTTGTAGCCTTGAGTGTTGATCGAGCAGAGATAGAAGGCGGTGTTCCATTCTATGTGGGGAAAGTGATTGAGGAAGGAAAAAACCGATGGAGACTTAAGATTAAGGTTTGTTGGTATTGGCCTATCATCCAAAGGGGGGTTGCTGATGGACATGGGTCTTCTGCACAACGGTATGCAAATTGCATGGATTCATTCTGGGAGCCATCTGGGGAGAGCCATAGTTGGGTAGACAAAGATGCATGCATTTTTTCATGGGTAGACACATTGGAAAGAACCATGTCCGGGGCCAGCGGGTGGAGAAAGCGCAATGTATTTGGAGTGCAGGTTGAAAGCAGGATTCGCATTCTTCAATCGGCAAAGGCTCACATCCTACAATATATTGCAATGCAAACCGAAGCTATCGATGACGACCGTTTGCAAGCAGCCCTAAATTCTATGGAGTAGATAGTGTGCCTTTTTTAGGGTGTACTAGTTGTGTATGGTAATTGATATATAGTGTATGTGTAAGAGTAGTATATTCTAAGGGTGATCTAAGACGTTATGTCATTAATCCTTTAGAATAAAATTGTGTTTAATATTGGTGCTAAGTCCAATTGTTGAAGCATCTATATTTAGTTTTCACCATTGTATGCATTATGTAGTATGTAGAATATCTTTTAATCAATTGCCAACCCTTGCATAAAGTATGGTTTTTTGGATTACTCCTGTTTATATACTACAATCCTTCAAATCTATCTTTGAAATATTGTGAAACTATATTAAATACACATTTATCTAGTATTAACGAGGGGCCACAACAAATTAGTTGAAAATGCCAAATAATCGCTTCCAATATGAACAACCACGATTGTACGTAATATTGTTGCAAAAGCTCAATTTATTTTTCTTTGGAAAACATTTTTTTTGTTTGATTTTTTTTTTTTTTTTTCAATTTTGCCACTTTTGTTCGCAATGGCCGCCGTTGTACCCAAGTGCACTTTTAAATGGCCAAGTGCATAATTGCTTAATTGCGTGTTAATATATAAACTCTTCACTAGTACATTTACCTCTATACTATCCTCATATAGGGAAAAGTTCAAAATCCTACATGACAGTCAAGAAGGATTTAGAGCAGAAAGAAGTACCTCTAGGCAAATACAAACCATAATAGCCGCATTAGAAGAGGCAAGATTCACAAATCAAGATATATATAATTTATATATTGACTTCAAAAATGCCTTCGGCTCTATAGATCACACTTGACTATTAGCAATAATGAACGACCTTGGGTACCCCAAAGACGCAACCACACTAGTTGGAAACATTTACTCCCAATCATCCACTCACTATATTGGTGAACACTTTGGAAAGACTAAACCTATTCCCATTCAACGAGGAACAATACAAGGAGATACCCTTAGCCCATACCTATTCCCATTCAACGAGGAACAATACAAGGAGATACCCTTAGCCCATACCTATTCATTATATTTTTAAAACCTCTACTTAAATGGCTAGAACAGGGCAACAACGGATACACCTTTGGTACATCAAAAATCACCATACCCTCTGCCGCATACGCAGATGATCTTGCCACCATAACTAATAAAATCAAATCAATTCAAATACAACTTAATAAAATTGATAGGTATTGCAAATGGACCGGTATGGATGTAAGCGTCCCAAAATGCGCTCCTACCGGATGCCCAAACAAGTCCAAACTAAATCCAACCACTTTCAAAGCCCTAATGCAAACTTCCAATATTAAGTATCATAACCAATCCATCCCTATACTACACCAAAATGAACCATACGCATACCTAGGTACAAACCTAGTCCCCTCACTAAAATGGAAAATACAAATCCATACTACAACCACCAAACTCATCAGACAATGCAAAGAACTAACAACATGTCCAGCCACTATGAAACAAAAAATAAAAATGGTGGATATCGTACTACGCCCAGGAATAGCATATAGCTTCTATGTTGTACCATACTCTATGCCGGCTATAATTAAACTGGATTGTAAAATAATAGCCATACAAAAAAGTATATGCGGAATGCCAAAATGTATGTCAAATGCAATAACCCAATTTCCACGAAATCTATTTGGACTTGAAGCTTTCTCCCTCAAAAATGCATACCTCCGATGTATAGGTGAACAATTACAAAATGCTCTAAATGATAAAGGTAGGTTTGGAAAAATATACGAAGGATTAACCCATTACATTCTTGCTCAACATGGTGGAGCCGAAAACATACCCAGAATTAAAACAAACGATTGTATAAGATCACCAATTACCCGAACACTTTTTCTACTAAAACATATAGCTAAAGTCCACCTTAAAAGTACGCTTCCAAACTTCCTTGTTGATCCCACACCGCTAGAAGTATCATGGCGCTAAGAAACACAAAACCATAACACATTAAATGCTCAACTCTCCCAAAAGCTCCTACAAAAACTCCTCTCAAAAAACATCTTTGAATTAAGCCAAATTACTCTACCCAATGGCACGCACATGATGAACAACGAAGACTTCAAAACCTACCACTTTACACCATCCAAACTAATAAAAAGCGCCCTAAATATTGCCAAACAACTTTTTTGTTGTCCTACAACATGTAACACCCCCAACAACTTGAACTCATATTCCTCTGAACTCCAAGATTCCTTCATAACCACCAACAATAACATCACCCCACAAAACATCCCTCCGCCAATCCACCCCCTTAGTCCATCACACCCATATCACCCACGCCCTCCAACATACATCTCTAAAAATCCTACAGCATATCCTATCAATAGCATAATACACCATAAACATAGACAACACACAGATACAAATAACATACAAAATGCATATACAAAATATTTATGCCAATGGCAACACAACAACATTACTTTCAACAAATGGCTTCACCAAAGAGACCATTTCCCACGACACGACCACAATGCCTCCATACACAACACCGAAAAACTAAAACAATATTATCAACAAATCCAACATAAACACTACTTAAAAACCATTCAAAACCATCACCCACAAGAACAAGCCCAAGACTCACGGACCGTAACTCCACCAATAGTAATCCCACTCCTAAATATCTATACAACAGAATGTAATCCCAAAAAAGATATTCTTACACTCTCACACGCAATTAAAATAGATAATAATCAAGCACACCTCTATGAAGAAAATGGCCGACACTTATACACTATTCCCACCACTAGACTACAATGGCTATGGAATCAATACAATACAAAACTACAAACTCCTACAATCATTGAACCAACAACCCAATCCTTTGAAACGGAATTAATTTGGCTACACCAAAGATATAAATACCGAATCCCAAAAAATGATCCCCTTAAAAGTGCACAATACACAATACCTATACCCATCTTAGACTCACTAATCTCATCATTCAACATAGAACAATCATACTTCTCTTCCCCCGTCACATGTTCCACCAAATTAAAAAAATTCTATTTGTCCTTTGAAAGAGATAAATTATTTGGCTCCTTGGAAAAGGCCTTTGACTACAAATGGACCGGCCACGGTATAGCTCACCCCCACAATGAGGAAGAAACACAACAAGCAATACATTGGGCCCGTCTTGCCACAAAATACGATCTCCAATACACAAATATACTCATCATCACACCAAATAACAAATGGTACCAAAACAACAACCAACACTCAAATCCATATCTAGACTCTCATATTATTGCAGTATTTGAAGCAGATTCAATAACATACGAAGAGCCTACTATCCCACCTGAGCTAAAAAAACCCCGGATCGAACCATCTACACTACAAATTATATGTGTCCACCATCAAAATCAAACCCTTGGCACTCTAGAACAACTTACCGAACTCACCTACATAGCAAATACCCTAAACATACATAGAGTATACACAAAAATGGCTCCACCAACACCTACACAAACCCCCGAAAACCGAAATAAAAAATGGTCAAAACTACGCTACATCAACAATACATTAGACTACCTTGGAACACCACCCCCCCTCCCGAACTACCAAACTCATACTTCACCAAAATTTGACCCTGCATATAATTATTATACCAATGGCTCCTTTAAACCTCCAGAACAAATTAGCCCGGGGAACTGGCGTAGAGAAAAAGCGGGCTATGGCATATATAATCATACTAAAGAAATTAAACTGGCCGAAAGACTACATGGACTACAAAATATCCTCAGAGCAGAGCTTATGGCCATCCACAAAACACTACAAATCGTCACAACGAAATACAACAATGAACCCGCACACATATTCACCGATTGTATAAACGCACTATTCCTACTAAACGCCCAAATAACACACCCTACTCTCCACAATAGCCACCCCGGCCAAACCATATTAAAATCAATGGTCCAAATGTTACAAAACCGCACACAAATCACAACCCTTCACAAAGTGAGAGCCCACACCAATATTGATGGAAATGAACAAGTAAACAAATTAGCAAAAGAGGGCTGGGAGAAATCACATAAAAATGCCAAAGATACACATGAACATGCCCACGCTACCCCATACTACTTTCAAAAAGAAGATTGGCCTTCTAAAGAAGAAACCCCAGATAAAGGCCCGGTTAGATTTTTGGACAAATATCTCAAAAAACAAGACCTTTACAATAACCTTGACATAATCTTAGAAAATATTCCCAACATAGAGAAATGGACTGACAACAAAAACATAGACAATGAACTCTCCACAAATTTTTGGAAAAACCCCACCATCTCGGACTCACAAATAACTTGCCTAATCAAATTCTGTACTGGTCAATATATGGGAAATGCACGAAAACAACTCTTCTTTGGGATAGAAAGATTTCCTTCCATTACATGCCCCATATGCACTTCCACGGACCGAGATACATGGCTCCATGTTTTACTCAAATGCCAAAATCATCACATACACTCCTTAATTGTTAAAAGACATAACAAAGCGGTATGGGAAATCCGAAAATTAATTACCTCATACAATAAATCGAGATGTTTTATCCTAATGAATGCCGGCACCTACAACAACAACCAACAAGAAAATACGGTCCCCCCTTGGCTACTCCCATGCACATGTGCGACTCAACGATGTTATTGTAATGCTAGACTCAAACCAGACATACTCTGTGTAAGAGGCCTACCATACAATGATCAATCACCCGACCAAATAAACCAAAACTACACTATTCAATTCATTGAATTCACATACTATAACGATAGATTTTTCCCTGAAACAATTCAAAATAAAATAGATAAATATCAATCCCTTATCGATGACATCATAACCCTCGGTTGGAAAGTAGGCCCCCTCATTGTAATTACAGTCGGCGCTCGCGCCACCACCTTCATTCCTTCTATGAAAACCCTTGAAGATACCTTTAAAATTCCCATCAATACAATTACAAATACTTTTAAAAACATCAACACCATTGCCATTCAATATGCCATGTCCATCTTGCTACACAAAAGAAAAATCAAAAACAACCAACCCCTCCCCGATACACAAGACCCACCATAGTGCTAATCATATATGACCTCAAATTTCAAATCCACACCCCTCCACCCCACCCCACCCCCTCTCCCTCTCTCTCATCCTTCTCCTCCCCCCCCCTTTTCCTTCTCTTTCTTTTGTGCTTTGCGATCCGTGCTTTGGTTACTTGTTACATAGTGTCTACCCTCGAGAGGGGGAAGTAGTTCCATACTACTAATTCCTTGTCCGGTGGGCATGGTCTTAGTGGTGGAACGAATAGACACTTTATTCACGCCGGCCTCCCTCGGAGACCGGCGTTCTTCTTCTTCTGTTAAAAGTAAAAAATTATAGTACTTCCAATATACTGTGGATACACTAAACGTCACATCTAGCATTACCGGTCAAGTGTTCATAGATGCCAATTGATAACCTTAGACTGGCTAGCAATGCTGAAACTTGTTATTAGGTCTTGTGCAGGATAAGGTTCTCCAGGTTACTACTTTCTTATTAAGGAAAAGGGACGTTGATCAATCCCTAAAGGATTCTGACTATACTTCACCAAAACCATTTAAAAACTGCCCCTTTAAGATGAGCTATCATAAGACTATTTTAACCCCTAAACTTCCAAGACTATTTTAACCCCTAAACTTCCAAGACTATATTAACCCCTAAACTTCCAAGACTATTTTAACCTCTAAACTTCCAAGACTATTTTAACCCCTAAATTTTTCACTTTTTATTTTTACCGTAGTATTATGTGATGTGAAACTTTGCATTCACTATTCAGATTCTCATTCTAAAACATATTATGTTCACAAAAAAATATAACATGAATTGACATTATTTTGAACCTCCACTACTTGCACAATTTTTTTGAATATGCAATACCCCACCTCTACCTCTAAAAGTTGGTGTACAAGGAACTAGTATCATCCTTAACATGATGGAAATGAATTTAGACCTTGTGTGGTGCAAATATTTGACACCAAGTGAAGTCAAAGTCTGATGATCCACTACACCCAAGGAAGAAAATGAACCTTTTTCCTACTTCAAACACTATAATCTTACAATCCATGCGGTCAAAGTTTATGAAATTTTGTGAGTATGTTATTTAGTAAGTCTTTATTGAGATCCTATGGTTAAAGGTAGAAATAAAAATTTTACGTTTTTTCTTTACTCATTGCACTAAACTAGCAGTTTTGAAGTGTTTTTGGTGCAAAATTGTCTAAGAGATTTAGGGGTTAAATATGTTTTTTCTATTTTCAAATATAGGATCTCAAAGTTCACAACCGCACCCAAGGGTTAGATTTAGCAAAATATATTCTAAAAATAAATACCAACATTTTCGGAATTGATCTTTCAAAACATCAAACTTTAACTTGCTGAAAAATGGAATTTTGAGGAATATCCCTTTCATGGAATTTTCAAATTTTCGAGAGATAGATGATTGTACGGCACTATAGTGCCCACTCTGACCTTCAAGTACGGTACTACAAGAAGTCACCCAAAACATTTTATAAACTTTGACCCTGTAAACAATAATATATATGTATTTGAAGACAATAAAATATATTTTTCATCCTTGCACAAACAGGGTCAACATATTTTTATTCAAAATAATGACATATTTATAAGCTATTCATTACATACATTTTATGGAACTTCATTTTTATTGTATGTTAGGTCATTGCATTCAAAACTTCACAAATAATGGAAGGGTTTATGATAAGGATAAAGGCCTTGCAATGACATGGATATTGAATGCTCCAAATTCCTCAACTCAACAACTATAAATTTTAATAAATGAATATTGATTGGATCTAAATTCCATACCATAGATAAAATCATCATGCCTTCTTCTATGAAGATTTTTTTTTTTTAATTAAAAAAAATAAAATTCTATGCATGGTTTATTAGAAACAATGAGAGCTACCTAGGACTTTCCTTCACTATTGTCTACCTCAAAATATTGAGTTGTTCAGCTTTACAGTCAACTCTACAGTACCTTGCCCAACTGCCCCAATATTCAGCATTTGATGTTTGAAGCACCATGATTAAATTAGGAAAAAATAATAAAATACCCCACAAAGCTTCTAAAATGCTTACTTTCTGTAAAAAAATTCAAAAAATTAAAAGTAAAAATAGATTTGTAGGATCTCAGTTGTCCCCCAACGCACTTGGTCCTTTAGGAATTAACATCTCTACATTGCTGTGGCTTTTTTTTTTTGTGTGGAAAGCAATGTTACCCTATGCTTGATTGGCTCTTTCAATGAGAATTATATCATGAGATGGGTGGGGGATGGATGGTGTCATGGGAGATTCTAGAGATATTGGCAAAACATGCAGATATATCATGGGCATCTCCGTCGGGAATCCACTCCCTCCTTCATATGAATTCAAGTAGTGATGTGGTGCGATTTGACAGGACACCCCCCACGCTCAGACTTACCAGGTGGGGGATGAGGTGGTGGGGCCAAAACCTAGCCCCTATTTTGTTTTTGAATGACGCCCTAAATTTAGCCGAAGGGGGACCTGTAGACTAAATTGAGGCCGTAGGCTCCAATTTTGTAAAAAAGAAGCCAAAAAAAGCCTCTAATCCCCCCAAAATGGGAGGCCCAGAAAAATGAGCCCATGCAATTAAGACGGGGGCCCACCTCGGGTAAGTCCGAGCGTGGGGGATGTCCTGTCCGATGTGGTGTGCCATCAGGAATTATGACATTGCTATATTGCCTCTTAGAGCATCTGCACCCTCACATGGTGAATTGGTCCGGCGTAGCGAAGTTCACCCTGTGATGTGGCTAAAATAAGTTGCCGGCCTTTCTCCTTAGACAAGATTTGCACCGTCCTCATGGCACTAGTGTGCACAAACCCTCACTCAGCCGAAAGTTGCCTGCCACCTTAGCCTCCCTTGATCTCCGGAGGAAACCAACATACTAGAATACACCTAGATAGGGCACGACACAATTTCCATTTTGGCCATGATATAAGTGTTTTTGGCAGGCCCAATGCCATCCATTCGCTGCACCGAGTGCCGTTGCGGAGCTTCTTGGCATAGTCACCCGATCAGTTGCCCCATATGGTCGTTGAGCGGGCCTACGCTGCGGTTGCTCCTAGGCCATTGCCGTGGAAATAGGAAAGGGCCCTGTAGCGGTGGTCGAAACCGCCAAACGGCTCTTCACCAACAAGGGGGCAAAAAGCCAATACCACCACATCCCTCCAAGTCTACAATCAACTTGCACAGGAGAGGCCAAGTGGTGTGGTCTGGTTTTTCACATTAGTAGTCAGACCCACATGGTGAGGATGAGCCTCTACTTGGGAGCCCTAAATGTTGGTGGTGGGCCACAAAAAACAAAAGATAAATTTGGATAAATTTTAAAAATGTAAATTGGTTCCCAGGTGAAAACTCTTTGGGAACATGGAGAACACATTGGGAGTGCTAGGAACACAATGGGAACACATTGTGAAAGCATTGGGAACGCATTGGGAACATTGTAGTAAAAATATGGTTAAAAAGGTAAATGAGAAGAGGGTAACCATATGGTTTGGTTTGGAACCACATCGGATTAAACCCTAAACTCATGTGGGCATGAGGAGCCAAACCCAAACTTTAGGGACCATATGTGGGAGATGAAGCCCCATATGGTCGTCATGTGCATCGGCCTAGTGCCACCATGGTGGTAATGGGGCAATGATGTGGGCACCCCTGTGGCCGTGACTGGCACTCTTTTACCAAGCAACTGGTGTGGCTATGCTCAGCGCATGCCCACCTCTGGCACACCCGGGTCCCAGCGGGGAGGTGGGGGCAGGGATATTTGTAGCCTGCCGGACCTGACAGACGGCAAGGGGATGCTCCCCACTGCGGAACAGCGCCTGACGCAGATCCACCACCTCCAAAGTTCCAGCTGCGAGCGACCGAGGGAGCGAGCGAAGCGCGTGATCGCGACAAGATGGCGGCATAGATAGTGGACAAGAGGAGTAGGGTGACAAGCTCCGAGGCGCTACGCTATTATGCTCCCGGCAGCGGCCCGCCCGGAGGCCCGCCCGGCATCGGCTGCGTCCTGCTGGGGGATAAACCTGACAACTCCCCATGCCGTGCGCCAGGTTTGCAGACGAGTGGGGAACCTCTACGTCACAGTACAGGGCCCAGGCCCTGGCAAGCCCCTTTCCTGTCGTCACATGCCGCGTGAGTGCTGGGCCTGCTCTTACTCATTTGAAGCCCATAGTCGTCCTCGTTCGACGCCGGTAGTTGCAGCCAACCCGTTAACCCATCCGTGACCAACGTGTAATGGCAATTCGACACGTGTCTCCGAACAACCACGTCGGAGATTCAACATCTGAAACAACATGCGCTTTGTGAGAACCTTACTCTCCTCTTGCTTTCCAGATTTATCAGCCGTAATTGGACGGCGGTATTCGGCATCGTCCATTGCAGTTGGACACCGGTGCCTATTTCGAGGTTTGCAAGCCACATTCTCCACCCCACTCGGGACAATTAGACGGTGGAAGTTCCTTTTGTGCAGGCTAAGTTTTTGACGGCATCACTACCGCTCTGTAGCGTACGAGGCCCTTTCACACGGGCTTTCACTAATTTACTGCTAACATGGATGAGGGACTTCCCCTGATACTTTGTTTTAAGAGAATCATCGTCAGGGCTTGGTGTAACCGGGCTGAGTTTCTGCAATTGCGCAGTTCAGATATCAGATTCCAGGCATGTAACTATGCATCTAGTCTCGCAAGCTCTAACTATAACTCTTCGTCAGACTGCACCCGCAGCCCAAGCGCAGTGGTCTCCATTGCTTACCGCTGGAGAACCTGTTCCGTTCTTTGAAAGATACTTTTACCTTGGGCGACCAGTGTTGATGCAACCGTGGAGGGTATATATGGTATACAAAATGATGGAAATGCATAAGGGATTGTATGGAAGGCTCGCAGCTCAGCACATGGGATCCTGGTTTGCGAGGCAAGGGCGGAGAGAAGTACCATGGGAGAGTAGTACATCATTCATGCCCTAAGGAGGAACTGGGAAATCCTGCTCATTTACACGTCGATACAATATTGCCGAAGCTTCCAGCCTGCAGTGTAGCACAAAACGTCAGCCCCATGTTCAAGAATCTTACTCACCTGCACACCTTCCCACCATCAGCACAAAGGGAGATCTCAAACTCAAGAGTAAACAGAGCATGCCTGTGTCCAGCTTACCATGCAGGTCTAACGACAGGTCTTCCAGTTGCCGCTGCCCAGTTCACCTGCAAAACCAAATCATAAATCAGGCAGCATCATAGGTTGACGATTATTCCTGCCCTGGAATCTTGCTCATTGCTGGAAACACTTGGACGTAACAAGGCCAGAAGAATGTAATTAGGAATACCTTATCAGTGCCAAGAGATATGGCAACTACGTGAGTGACCTTGTCATTGATATGGAGACAACAGCTAGCTCCGAATTGTTCAGCCAGTCTCCACAGTGGGTGAAGGTGGGGATTGGCTTCTCCCACAGGAAAGATACGACTAAATAGCACATGACAACCAGCAAGCACTCTTCGCTGTTCTGAAGCAAGAATTGCCCGAACATCCACTTCTCGCAATCTTTTGTTACTGAAAAAACTCTTGTGAATTCTATCTATCACCTGCATGAGACATCACCAGATGGTAGAATAAGAGGACAGACCCAAATTAATACAACTTCCCAAACAATTCACACAAGCAACTGCATAGAAATGATTCAGAAGCCAACCCCTGAAGCCGATGAAAGCATGCCATCTACTGCTCTTTCATCATGACCCACTTCTAAAAGTGATGGACCGGCAAGCCCAAATTGTCGCCTGCTGCTAGGAAAATACATGTATCTGCACGTAACAGCAAACACATCCATCAATCGTTCTGAATAAGACACGCAATATGGGAACAGTCCTTCGATAATTCGAACTCAAGCTAATTCGAAAAATTTACCGCTCAACAACAATGAGATTCTCCCGATGATGTGGCCAAACTCGAGATGAATCGTCAATAATAACCACTGCCGACTCCATGCCTAGAACCCCGTCAAGGTCCTTGCTTTTGTCTACACCGTCAACTTCATCGCCTTTGGAGATAACCCGTCCTGCAAATAATTTACCCGTGGGATCCAACAATTTGGCCATTTCAGTAGCATAGGCCTTGTTGCCCATTGTGTACACGTGCAGTTCATATAATTCGCTTGCCTGCAAGAGTACACAGGGCATATCAGTGTCCGGTCTCGTACCAATGGAGTGCTACAGTCTTTAAGGGACTAACGTTAGATGGAACCCTTCACCACATGGACACATGATAAGAGGTTTTGATGCAATCCTGTCGGCCATTACACAACAGACCTTCGCAAGAAATTTCCATATTCCAGGGCGCAACTTCGTCCACATGCTCATATGTGGAAATCGAAACAACTCCTGTTTCGCTTGTCCCTCTTTACTGGCCCTCGCCCGCTCCATACTTTCAGCTGCTCGGAGGCGTACTTCCCACTCTGGTTCAATCTCTGCAAACTGTCCTCATAACCGGTTGTCAGCTATCAACCACTTCGTCAGATTTAAATGTATACGCTGGTCAGTCAACAATTAAGTAAACCCAAGTGCACACATTTATCGTAATCAACATGGCTGTCCAGCAATACACCGAGTTGGAATCAGGAGCGGCACGAGATGCGACAATGAGTACCTTGGCAGAGTTTAGTAACGTGTGATCAAGATCCAGAACGAGACAGAGCTTCCCAGCACTAAACATTCGATCTTGTTCTTGCATTCGTCGTTTCCTCTCAATCTGGAGAGACGCGCGTTCAACCTCAGTTACAGTTTCAAGCATGTGCTCAAAACCCCGGTGGATGTCGCTACCACCCCAGTGACTTGGTCCAAAGCGAGGTTTACGCGACACAGGGTCCCAGGGATCCAGATGATCTGAAGTTTCTTCTCTGATAGGCTCTCCAGTGGAAATGTCACGAGTTTCAGTCACAGGGTTCTTATTTGGTTCCCTTCCACTTTCATTGCTTCTCTCGTCAAAAAGCGCTTCTTCCTTTGATGCCGCTGTCGTTTGTCCAGCACACAGTTGTTTAGATAATAAACTGGAAATATTTGTTTGGTTCATTTCGTTGGGGTTTAGACGGCCCTTTCTCTGGTCATGGGCATTTCCCAAGGTACTAGTTGACAACTGATGGTTGAATGTTGCAGAGGTGTTAGGAGGCGGTGAATTCCGTTTACATTGAAAAATAACTCCTGAATATGTTGCTTCATTAGCTTGAGCATTTCGATAATTTGCTTGTACAGGTTCTGCAGCAGTTTCCAGAAGAACACGGCGTGGATCTCGAGGTCTCATGCGGTGTCTCCCGACGTCCTGCTCCTTTCGAATGAAAACAAAAGACCACGACATTAGGCATCACCTCAAACTCTAATGCATAAAATGCAGATGAAATGCATAAAATGCAAGCGACAAAGGACTGAAGGGAAATGGCACTCAAAAACAAAAGATGCATGACAAATCCGAGTTGTGACGAACACCCAAGAGCTTTCAGGTTGGCCAAGCACCTCTTCTGCAGCCTGTGCCTCTGGCTTCATCGAAGTGTAGTTAAATACATCTGAAGGCTGCCTGTTTCGCATTTCAGATGACCCATTCCCACTCGGAATCTCAATCTTCTTCATAGTGATTCCTGCAAGCTCATCGTCCAAATTCGGCTTCCTATCTGGAGGAGTTGGGCTGTCCAAGTCTATATCCATAGCCTGAACACCATCATTATCGTGACCAGGTGACGTAACAGCGCCCTCTTCCAACCAGCCTCCCATAGCAAACGCACCTGCAGATGAATCCATGTTCTGCAACTCATCACTAGAACTTAAAATTTTGAGCCGCTTGGATGGTTCAGCCATTCTGTCATGATAATCCCCTCCTCTTTTCTTTTCCACTGTTTGAATTGTTGGCGACCAAGTATACTTGGCTGAACTAGTGGACTGGTGTAGGGGTACTTCCAAGTCCGAGTAGACATTCTGAAGCTGCCTCCGCGGGTCTCGACTCCTTGGATTCAAAGCAACTGGCCCAGAAATTGATTGGTTCTTTGGCTGCTCAAAATTCAAAGAAAAGTCTTGATCAACAGAAGCAGGTGCGACAAGCGGGGCTGACGCATAATAGACACGTCCTGTATCGTCAATACGGGTGTTCAGAGCCTTGTAGAAAGGAGCTGTAACTGCGGGCATTGTGCCTGGTAGCTTTGAAAGTTGGTGAAGAGGTATATGAGCCGATTGCGTATTGCCATTTGCAACAGCTGCTGCAGAAGTGATTGTATTTATCTTCCCAGGCTCATCATCTTCTTCAGATGGGGTAGGGCTTGCCAAGCGGAAGTTTACAGACACAGGCAGATTTCCTACTTTATTTTGTGGTGCGGCCGTGTTGATTGTCTCTAGGCTCGAAATCGGAAACCCCCGTTCATCTAGTTTTACAACTTTTCGGGTCGAGAATCCGTAAGCTGAAGTTTGGGAGGGAGGAGGACTCAGATCCTCCCAATCTTCCTCCAAGTAACCAGGTCCGTAAGGAGACTTCGCATCATATACCACCTTGTTGGCATTTGTCCATCCGTTGCTTGAGGTGCTGGGAGGGGTTGGTCCGACTTCGTAAGAATTAGTACTACCATTTGTTTGTGCTGCAACTCCATGAGGCCCGAAAGATCTCCCTGCAATGCTTGCACTTGAATAACCTGGTGGTAACCCAGGTGACATAGACTGCTCATAGGGTTCGGTCGAAACATTCCAACCCCATTGGCCTGATTCAATCGTTGAGTGGTTGGTTGATTGGTTGGATTGGTACGTGCTCCCATGAGGGAAGTTGGCCAAGGCAGCTGCTGAGCTCTGGGCGTATGCTAAAGCAGCGGCAGCGATAGCCGCTTCAGCCATAGCATCTTTCGTGTCTGTATCACGTTCTGGGCTTCCATCCGAAATTCTTGCTAAATTAGATGCCATTTTGGGATTTGGTACTGAAGTATTTGCAGATAGCTCCCTCTGCCTAACTCCAGTTTCCTGCAAAACCTCTGCCGGTTTTGGCGCTGCTGAAACTTGCCGTATACTTCCCTCCATTCGTGTCTTTCGACCAGTTTTTGTAACATGATCCAGAAACTCCTCCAACTGTCATGTTCACCACAGAACATGTTCATGAACAACGACCATACGTAGAAGAGTTGAAATGAAGCTCCTACAGATGATACTCTGAACATTTCATATGAGTAGATCATGGATCTTAAATACATGTATTCACACTAATGCATCGGAGAGACTTCTTTGCAGATTTTCAGGTTTCTGATTGTATACGGACTTTAAGGACCAAGAACCTCAATCAAGCTGGACAACGAGGATTTTCTTGCTGAGCTTTTTACCTCCCGCGCCTGCTTGGGTGAGAAAAACTTCAAACAGGATCCAGTCACGAATTGCAGCAATCTGTTGTAAGCAGCAGATAAGACACATTGAGTCCGGAATGAAAACATGCAGCGCTTGTTAGCGATAGCCAATAGAGCAAAGTCAATCGCAAATTTAAACGCACTGATTCAAAGAACATCCAACCTTGGAAAAGTGTCTCTGTCGCGCTCTTGCTCTCTTCCGCTGGCAGTATTCCAGACCTGAACGTCAACGAAAAGATTGAGAAAACGACCTCGAAGGTAAAACTCAAATGCTGTAGAAAATCTTGTTCCGTGGTAATAAATAGACAGGTAAACCAACAAATATTAATGAGACTAAATGTAAAAACAGGAGTCAGGCTTGATTAACACAGGTACGCCATGATTGCGAGGATGACTCACAGCATACACAGCCCGGAGTCCTTGAAACACCTTCGATGCCATCTTAGAGATATCCCGGGGTAAATCATCTGCAGGTAATACGCTTGAGGAAACTTTCTGCTTTGAAAATGATTTGAGTATTCTCACTGCGTTGTCAAGTCGAGCACATGTGTTGATAAAAGCCCTGATAAACACACACAGAGCGTGAGAAAGATCCCCAAACCACATTCCAAGATTGATTAATCGATCCAGCATTCAAGGAATGTCTACAAGTCAAATGGCACCAATCAAACCGACAGCGTGTAAGATCCATACAAGATCAAGATATTATAAGACCCTATGAGATCCTATAAGATGAAGAGAGAAAAAACAAGACTCGGTCAACATAGTAAGCGACACTCAACGATACTGTAGGAGGTCGTCAATCGCACGTAGAAAGTGCAGTGACACACACTCCAGGCCAAAACCTTCACACAGACTGCAGTTTGATCAGGGTATTCCTGATGTTGATGTTCAGGTGATATCTCTTATGACCTCTTGAAGCTGATCAGTATATAGAAAATGTCTACTGTGGACAGACTTCCCACGTTACTCGGGATGCAAATGCAGGCTAGGAGGTATTTCTCGTCGTGAAATCTTACTTCTGAGCATCTTTGACGGTGACACTCTTCATCAATGCAGTCAAGTGCGCAATTTGTTCTCGCCGCTCTTCCCGAGCTTTAGCCTCCTCCCTAGATTTTTCTCGCTCGGCATCTTTGGTAAGCCGGTGTCGCAAATCATCAACTTGAAGCCGCCGAAAACTAGACTCCTTTGACAAAGAACGAGAGTTGGTAGGAGGATTCCGAAAACTGAGCCTAGAAGAAAGAGACTTCTTCAGGTTGCCAGATGGTAACCCGTCTTCCACAGGACTATCTGCCCTCGGTTCCTCAGGTTTTTCTAAAGAGGTTGATCTTGACCTCAAACTATCAGTTGGGAGCTCGATTTCACCTTCCTCAATCTCACCCTCTTCTCGCAATTCGGCGAGATTGTCGCCACTATGTGCTTGCTTTCCATTCGCACCTGAAGGAACACTACGGCGAGACTGGTCCGAGTCCTCGCTGGAAGCGGGGCGAACAGAAGCTTCACTTCTGTCTCCCCTCTCTCTGCCTTTATCTCTTGCTCGCTCCCGGTCCCTAATCCTTTGTCGTTCAGATTCCGAAACCCTGTCTTTATCACTCCCTCTGTCTCTCTCGGGGTCCCCTTCGAGACGATCTCTCCTTGATGGCACTCTGCCATCTCGCCTTCTTGACGGAGATCTTGGATCTCGTCTCCCCCGAGTTCCTGCTCGCTCGCCTCTCTCAAATCTGCGTCGTGGATCTCCACCATCCTCTGGTTCAATCCAAGCTTTATCTCTCCGATTATCACCGCGACCAGCATTCCACGAGGCATTCTTCAAGAGCCTCCTACCGTACAGCACTTGCCTCATATCGTAGCCTTCCGGAATCTTCAGTGGATCCGCCAGTGAATCTGGAAGTTCATCCTCCACCTCATCATCCTCTTCAAAATCTGCCCCATCCTCCGCCACTTCTTCCGTCTCGTCATCTGCGCCCGGCTGCTTCTCGACATGCTTAAACCCCTGGTTTCCTTGCACGGCTTGCGCCCATGCGAAGTTGTATAAATTAGGTGCGTAGCTAGTGCTGGCCGGCCGGAATGCCACCTTGTCCCTTAACCAGGTGGTTTCCTCGGTCTCTGTCCCTAATTTCTCCATACCACCTCGTCTCATGTAATCGTCTCTGCCGCGCGACCCCTTGGTTGCCCGGCTAGTCAAGTCGCCCAAGCCAACCTTCCTTCGCACCATCGGACCTTCGCCGTTCCCTTCTGTCTCGCCCTCAGTGATCACTGGCTTGTCGTCACCATTCAAGTCCTCTTTTTCCGAAAGCTCCCCCTCCTCCTGATCCTCGCCCACGCCTTCATCAGAAACTTTCACATCTTCAGCTCGAACCTCGCCTGTATCCATCAAACCTTTCTCCTTAATTTCAGTCACAGCAGTTCCATCTTCTTCCGTTTCGGAAACCATCGCGCGCCTACGCCCTCACCCCAGGGTAGTAATCCTCGAGCGATCACAAACTTCTCCTCCAAACCATAACCTGCAATCTCAATGCACTCCCCTAGCCCTCAAGCGCATCGCCGCTTCCAACTCCTCCTCACATCAAAAAAAAAATCCACGCCATTAACCTACTCCTCCAACGATTTCTTACCTCACCGCACAACCAACCGCATATCATCACCGCAAACCCCCGCAACGCGAACACCTGATCGATAACGCCGCTGAGCACTCACCACTCCCAGCAACCCTCACCGCAGAAGAAGGAAGCGCGTTTCCGAAAAAGGTAGGAGGTTGCAATGAGCGGGGTGGAGAAGCGGGGTTAGGGTTTGCCGTAGACGACGAAGAGGTGCTCCACAGGAGCTGCAAGCGAGGTCGAAACGAAGTTGGTGATGTGGCGGGAAGGAGGAAGAAGGTGGCGCCGATGCAATGGTGGCGAGGTTGTTGCGGGCGGAGCAGAAGCCGTTCGGGGTCGCAGCCGGAACTCAGAAAACAGAAACAACGAAGACACTCGTCACTCCGCTTGCATCGCTCTCTTCTCTCTCCCCTCTCCCTCCATTTCCTTCAAACCCTAGCCTTCCATGTCGCCTTCCAGGTCCCATGTCCTATGTCGCCTTCCAGATCCCATGTCCTATGTCGCCTTCCAGGTCCCATGTCCTATGTCGCCTTCCAGATCCCATGTCCTATGTCGCCTTCCAGGTCCCATGTCTCATATCCCATGTCCCAGCGCCCAGCTCCCACATCTCAGGATCTCATCCGAGTCCGGGTCGGGGTCTGGGTCTGGGTCCCTTTCTGATTACCATGGCTGCATGAAACAATTTGTTTCTATGCAAAGCCGGCAAGTTTTTTATTTTATGGAATTGCGGGTACCTCGCGCAACGTGAGGCCCGGTTCTTGGCCATTCCTGGGCCTCACGGGCGGAAGGCCCGCCATACGCAGTTTCAATGTTCGGAATAGACTCTATGGGGAAGGTCTCAAAAAAAACTTTGGGCTTTACATGGTAAGAGGCCCCATTCACGGGGCCTCTTACTATACTTTACTATACTATCAACCATTTCATGACATTTGAATTGTGAAATCTTGAGATAAAGTAGGACGACTTAAAATTCGACCAGAGGCCCAATACTGCTCCCTTCTATACCCTTCCTAGATTTAAGGGACAAAATGTTGCTAGTCATTCCATCACTAATAAATTCATTGATGGATGCATAACTCATGTAAAAACATGCTACATTTCCTTGTTGAAATCTAGGAAGGGTGTAGAAGGGAGCGGTAGTAGGTTTGCTAGTCGGATTTGGACTCTCCTACTTTGCGGGAGTCAAGTCTTAACCATGGAGGAAATGTAAGGTGAAATATCTAAACGGAACCAAAAAAAATGAAGTGTGGGTAAACTATACTCTCTTTTCCTACACCAATTACGCGTGTGTAGTAATGACAATCAATTCTCTCAAACTCTATCCAATGGCAATCTTGATATATTTTCTCCATAACATTCGAAATTCTCTAAACTTTGACCAATAGTTTCTCACACCTCTCCCCATATTTTTTGGAATATTAAAGGGATTGGATTTATTTCACAAGTGTGATCGAGATTTTTATATTCTATTGCATGAACATCTCAATGCTCTCAAGTTCATGAATTAGTTTTATATTATTATTTCATGACAACCATTCATCCAAGTTCCTCCAATATTATTATATTACTCCAATTTAATTATATTTATATTGATACTTTATCATACATTCATCCAATATATTTATATTGATAAGGGTATGTTCACACCTAGAGTTTACTAGTACAATTTTTATAAAGTTTATGATAAAATTTGTTGTGTGAACATATCCTTATCAGTATGTTGTTGAACATACCCTTATCAGTGTGTTGTTGAACATACCCTTATTCATATAAAATAACATATATCAAAAACCTAGTTGGTATTTGATGTAGACAAAGATAAGAGTGCTATTTCTTAGGACTTCCATCGTATTTATCAACATATATTCCACCTTCTTCAAAAGTTGAATCTTCAAAAAATGAAGAAGTTAGAGTTATTGAGGAGCTCTTACATAAGTGCATTGGACGTGCATCATTAACATATTAACATGATTGTTCTCTTCCAGAATAGCAAATGAAATCCTTACTAGATTGATGAATATACTCTAATTGTCTTTGATCAGCAAAAGTTTTTTCGACACACAACCATTGATTTGGTCTGTTCACAATGGATTCAATGTTTGTATCTTTGCTTATGGGCAAACATAATATGGGAAGACCTTCATCATGGTAACTCTTTGGTTATGATTGCTTTGTTTGTCATTAAGATATATATTCTAGTGTTAGTAACTTCATAATCTATTTAAGGTGCTCATTTGTTCATGTATAAGAATGAATTTTATTATATGTACTTTGATGGATTCATTCAGAAACAAAGTAGTCTAAACAACATGAGTCGAGCTGAATGGGAGTCAATAATATAGCACTTCTTCCATAAAACTCAATCTAGAGAATAGTTTCATATGAAAACGCTTCACATTTGCAAATAAAAGAGGCACCGTAAATCATCCAAGTCCACCAATATTCAACAACTACCAAAAGTATATGTGAACACCCAGTACTCTAGTAACTTTTGGTTATCTAGATTGTTGTGTAAAGAAAAATTGATAACCACAACAAATCAAAAGTCCTAACCAACATCGAATAAACAAAAAACATATACTAAAATAAGTATATATAGTACACCGTCAAAGAATAACTACTAAATTTAGAAGAGCAGTCAAGCGTCTTCCACTTCACAAAGGGAGAATCAACGAGTGCAAGTAGTATAAGAGAATGCGGAACCTACAAGAGTACTAATGACAAACAATCACTTACAAGCGGAGGTAATCATTAAACACTCTCTAACGCACTCACAAAGTTTGACTTCTCAAAGACGTCAAGTCAAGGACGTATGCGGCACTATACGCACACACACACAATCATACGTGGATGAAAATCATCCTCAAATGAATGCAATGCGCCACAGTACGTCCCTACACCCGTAGATTAGTAACAAACTAATCTACGCTAAAATACTAGGATGCGGAGAGGCCCTCGACTATACATCTCGTGACAGCTGTCGTGAAAAGAAAGATCGATAACTACAACAGATCAAGAGTCCTAACCAACATCAAACAAACAAAAAACATACACTAAAGCAAGTATACATAGTACACCTTCAAGTGTCCCCCCTAGCAATAAAGAGACCCTCTATCCAGCTAGGACCAAACAGCACTAATAAGACCAGATGCACGGTGATGTTGCTGCAACTTCTATACGCATCCAGACAAAGATGTCGTTCGTCACCGAATCAATAAGCATATGGAGAAGTAACAAAGAGGGGGTAGGTCGAGTGCAATGTGAGCCTCATCTTTAATGGCCTTAGACAACTTTGTTGCCAATCCCTTGGTCAATCTTCACGTTGCCTATCCATGAATCGAAACCAAGAACTCCGACTGGATGGCAACGCACCACACATTGACAAGTCCACAAGGAATTCAAGCTATTTCATGAGGTGAAACGTGGCCCAAAAACCTCCAGCAACAAGGGCAAGTCCAATCCCTAGACGATAGAGTAGAAAATGGCGGCCTCAAGCAAGCCATATTCCAACCACGCTGGCAATGATCACAAAACATGGAAGCTGCGCCCTTCTTCTCACCAAACACAAGACACGAAAGACCGTCTGGCGCAACGGCCAAGTCCGGATGAACGAAGCCATCAATGGGTAAATGACAAAGAGCACAATATTTAGAGTGCTCCCGACACTCCCGCCCATCCTTGCCTTCCAGCAACAAGATGCCACTAGGCAACACATCCTTCACGCAAAGAATAGTGTGGCTTCCAACGTTGTAGGCGCCTCACTCTATAAATAGGCGTGATTCCCCGTGGAGAAACGTTGCAGCTGAGGTCGGTAAGCACCGCTACGAATACAAGCGCACCGTAAGGTGTCACGGTTTTGAGCGATGGATAAATTCTCCATGGCCATAGGCATGATCCGCTTGAAGAACTCCGCTCGATCTCGCACACATTGGGCCCACATCTCTAGATCATCCAAATTTACAACCGCACCAACTTTTCCTAAACGGAACTTGGTAAAATTGGCTCCTGCCCGTACAATAGCTGATACGGATTGAAAGCACCTAGTGAAGCTTGCCGGTTAAATCGGTAACCCATGGCGATCCATGGTATCATCAGATCCCAATCATGGTGGCTACCCTAAAGTAATCCATATTTTCGTAATCCCCGCTTCATGGTCTGAACGACACGCTCGCCAAACCGTCCGCTTTCAAGTGATCCCGAGAAGTAGTACAGTGGAATATCAAAGCCTTGGTACACAAAGCTTCGAAAGCCCAAAGAAATTCATGGCCCTAATCTATCGTAACCTCAGCCACGGCTCCAGAATGAGCTAATATCCGGTTGAGGAATGCCATGGCCGCCAACTCTGAAGAGTTTTGCGGAAGAGCCACGAGTTAATTTACTTGCTGCAATGCTCCACCATCACCAAGATATACTTGGCTCCGCGTGGAGCCACGGCAAGTGGACCAACAAAGACCAAAGACCACCGGTATCCAAGCCCCATAATAGGCAAAGGTTGCAAGTACGGTGACAAGGTGTTGAAGCTAGATTGTACCCGATCACACATTCATACCGAGAAACATATGTGGCGACTTGCTGATACATGCCGGTCCATCAGTATTGGTTGCGCATCATCGAATGAGTTTGTCGCACACAAAAATATCCTAGGTCTTTGCGTACTTGCTGTATCAACGAAGCCCTCTAATCTGGCCTCTTAACTATGTGCCTAATCTCATCCATCCGCACCCAAAATAGAAGGCCACTCACCCAATGAAACCTTGCTATTTGGTGTACAACTCTATAACGCTCCATAGCAGAAAGAGCTGGGGGGAGTGTGTTGCAAGTCGCCGCGTTAGTATTCCTTCGGTTAGCACCTAATTGTCATTAAGTAAAACCAAAGTAAACCGCTCCGGTGTCGTTCCCACAGAGATCTATTGTTCCTTCCCTCAATGACATAAAAAAACTAAACTACCAAACACTACTCCACAAGTTAGCTTTCCTACTCATTCTTTTGCTCAAGATCCGGATCCTTCCGGATCCCAGAATTCTTACAATAGCTTCCGGAACTAATTTCCGGATAGCTGAAAGGGGTTTGATTTATCTTTATTCCTCCTCAGAGAGTCTTCCGGATGGTTTAAACGAGTGACCGGAAGGCCACTGATCATGTTTTGTGTAAGTGGCCAGATTCCCCATTACCTTGTGACTTAAAGTGGCTAGACACCCACTCTCTCTAATCCGCTAACCGGTGGACGATTGTTGTTGCCGGACCCACACCCTCACAACATCTGGATGGCCATCCGGACGCGGTCATGCAGAGGTAAATCTGGACTACAACAACATTCCGATCGGTACTACAGTGGTTCTACTGAGTGAGCTTTACAGCTTGCAAGTGAATCTCCTTTTAGACATACACATCAATCTTTTTTCTCTATCATAGGGGGAGATTCCGGCCTCAATCAGAATCCGGGTTCAAATGGATATTTTGTGCCCTAAAGACTATGAGGCACACTTGTACAATATGTCTATTCTCCTCCTGACTACTTTCGGACCCTAAAGAATATCAAGGCTCTCCGTAACCCCTTCTCTAGCTCTTCCGGGCGATCTCCCAATGCAAGTCCCAACCGATTACTTCAAATAAAAACACTTTAATACTCAACACACGAGAACTAAATCACCATACTCTAACTACAATGGATCTATTCTTCACAGGAAAACACTCAATCACCACAAGTTTATGATAGCAAAATAGTGATAGATGGAAAACGTTCTCAGTGAGAGAAACAAGATAATGAGTTTTCTAAAACTCATCTTTTAAGTACTAACTGAATTCCTTAATCTAGAATCTTCCTTATCCGCAAGAAATCTAGAAAATCTTATCCTACTAGCAAAAAGGCCTTATCCCTGAAAATCCGGAAATCAAATCTCAGATCCAAAAATTATGGATCTTAGATCCGGATTTTCCGCTCCTAAATGGTAAGGTAGTTTATGGAATTGTTTAACCAAAGGTTTGGTAGCCGGGTGCAATCATGAGCCCCATCGTTTAATCACTAAGAACCTTAAGTAACAAACAAATCCTAACTTCAACCCTAAACCTAGGCTACGGAGTCTTCTTATTCCGGCTGCTCCTTCGCCAAGGGGATTCTTCTACAGCGCCCGTTGCCTTGTCGGTCTTCACCGGAGTTTCTTTCGGTACCTGGCTCTTGCTTCCGGAAGCTGGGGTTGCTAGCTCCGGGTCGTCAGGGAAAGGCACCACCTACGTTGCCTTCTTTGCCGTGCCGGCCGTGGTTCCCACAGCATCCTTGACACTGGAAGTCTCCTCCGGAAGAGCTTTGGATAATGGAGAAGTTGTCTTCCGGATGGTGGAGGATGGAGAGAAAGAAGGAAGTCGGAAAATTGGGGGAGTCCCTTGGAAAAGCTGCCAGAAGCGTGTTTTTCCAAGACTTGATGGTCTACGTGTCGGGTAGAAGAACCTTGTTCCAGCGCATGGATGAAGCCGCATCTGGCGTACTAAGGATCTCCTCCTCTTGTCGCTTATCCTTATCCTTTCCGGAAGCCTCTGCTGCTCTGTTTGACGATCCGGCTACATCCGATCACGAGTCGAGGTCGAAGGATGAGTTCAGCACCACCAGTTCCTCCCGTACCACGGTGTTGGCCTCGTTGTTGGCCAAAAGCTGCATCTGCCCCCATGTCTTCTCCATCTTCCGTCCGTGATCCATGAGGAACCGGATGATTTGCCCGCGGTTCACCTTCCCTTCCTTCTCCAAGCGTTTGTTGAAGAGGAGGCTTTGGTTGACCTTGTCAATCGTAAAACTCAGCGCCTCCCGGACCTCCACGAGCGCTTGAGCCAATGTAGTGGCCTTGTCCTTCGCCTCCTTCCGGGCTGCTCGTGCCTCCGTCACTACTACTTCCGCCATGGCCAGCTCTTGCTGCAGCTTTGCACAAGATTGAACCAAAGAAGCCTGCTGCTCCTCCAGCACGATCAACCGGGCCTTGACGTAACGTAGGTCCTTCAACCAGGGAATAACCTCCGATACCAGATCCACCTTGAGCTCGTTCATGATCTTGAACATCATCTCCGAGTTGTCTGTGATGAACTGGTTGAGCATCGAGGTCCTCCAGGCTATGTGCTGAAGCAACTCCATAATGTCCTCAGCCGGTTTTCCGCAGAGTTCCGGAGGCTTGGCATTCGGTACTCGTGGCGATCGTTGGGATGGGCCTGCCGCCACCGGATCCGCGGAGGTTGTCTCCATCTGGACAGGTGGCAATATCGTCGGTTCCGCCTCCGGCTGCACTAACTTACTTCGCTTCCGGATCTGAGGGGTATTGACTGGAGGTGGCTCTGCTGCTTTGGTCTCGTCTTTGGAGTCGGTTTCCGGTCCACCATACTTCTGAATGTTCAAAAGTTCTTCATACTTGTCTTGCTCTGCCGGTTTCAACAACTCGTGTTTGATGTAGAGATGGGTCAGGTAAGACGGAAGTAGCGATCCGGTTTTTCTCGTTGGGTGGAGGCCCTTGACCAATCTCCCCACCAGGTCTTGCATCAACAATGCTCAATCAACGATGATCTTCCCCCGTATGGCAACCAAGAAAAGGCTTGCCCATTTGAACACCAACTGCTTGGGCTTCTCCGGATGGAAGATCGGGTTTAGAAACCCTACAACTATTTGCGCTTGAGGGCAAAGAGGTTACTCGTTGTAAACTCGTCCTTCTTGTCAGCGTGATGGTTGAACTCCCCGTCAACAAATTTGTTGTTCTTCTCCGGCACCTTCACTTCTCCGTCTCAGAAGCCATATGTGCACTTCCACTCCGCCGTTGTCCATCTCTCCAGTTGAGCTCGGAGACTACCGTCGTACTGGTTGTCGGGGGCTCCGATCAGCTATGACAGAGACCTTCCTCCTTCGTGCCCTATGCCACCTCCATGAGTCCGGAGCAACCTATCTTGTCGAGGTAGTGATACAAGGTGTACACGTCGTTGTTCTCCCCAGGATACTCCGGAGTTACCCTCACTATCGGTTGCCCTCCGGGAGTCGTGTTCTTCACCTTCCCCGGTTTTCCAGCTCGTTCTTCTCCAGCCAAAGCAATCCCTCAACCTTTCTTCTCTCTGGTCACACCTGCACGCATTGACCTCACAAAAGTACTCGTACTACGAAATGCTGTTGGATGCTAAAAAACAAATGGAAACTGAGATGAGCAGAAAACAAAAGAGAGAGAGAAAGAGATAGAGCAGAAACGACAATTGTGAAGAGCTCATGTTTCTGATCCTTTTTATAATCGGCACGACGTACGGTATCCCATAACGGCTCTGGTGTTGCTTCCGAAACCCCATGATGACGTTTCCGATTTCCGGATATCTTCTGGAATACTCTGGACATTTTCCGGCTATCCGGACGTCCGATTATTGGAAAGTTGCTAAACACAATGACGTTTAACAATTCTATTTGAGCACGAAATCTTTATTTCTTATTTCCTACCTAGTTGTACTAGTCTGCACCGTTCTAATCACTAATTTTTTTTAATTTTTGTTTAAGTACCGGATTTTGAAGGTTACATCCGGAACCTTGTGGGAACGGATTCCCACAAAAGTGTCCCATGTTGTAGCTTGTACAAGACTTGACTGTCTTCCCACGCATCGCTAACAACTTTGGCCCTATCCAGTTCCTCATCCGTTGCCAAATTAGGCAACGTCAATGCAAAGCCAGACGTCAACGTGAGGTAAGCCGGTGCATGCCACCCCGGGACCCATTCCTTGTCACAATCCTCATGCCACCTGATACCAGCCAGATCCTCCTCCAATGGGCTTGGAATGCGAGGTAGACCATCCGCATCCAAGTTCGTGATGCCGGCCCAATGTACAACCTCAATGTCATACTCTTGAAGCAACAAAGCCCACCTGACGAGCTTGCGAGTAAACTTGTCAGACTCCATGAGCCACGTCAAAGGCTGATGGTCGGTCATCAACATAAAACGATGCCCATATAAATAGGGCCTAAAATGGGCTATGGTCAAACCGCGGCCAAAGCCTCCCTCTCATGGGATGAATAGTTGCACTCCGCGTTGTTGCTCCAAGAAGCAAACGCTACAACGTACTCTTGTCCCTCATCATCCTTCTATGTCAACAATGCATCCAACTCTACAGCATTTCAGTCTGTGTGCAACTGAAAGGGCCATGTAGCATGCAGACCCCGCAGCATAGGCGCTGAATCAAGCTTTAGCTTCAAAGTAGCAAACGTCTGCTGCGGCTCTTGTCTCCAAGTCCATGGCTGATCTTTTCATGTGAGAATAGTCAACGGCTTAGCAATCAAGCTAAAGTTCTTGACAAACCGGCAATGGTAATTCGCCAAGCCAAGAAAAGCTCAAAGCCGTGATACGTCAGTTGGGACATGAATCTTCTGCAACGCATCCACCTTGGCCTCTTGCACACCAAGACTCCCTAGAACAATCATGTGTCCCAAATATGGTAACTAGTCGTGGAAAAACTTGCAGTTGCTATGGTGCAAGCTCAATCTCCACTGCCGTAACCTCTTAAACATTGCCTGAAGATGCCTTACATGCTCCTGTGGACTGCTACTAAAAATGATAACATCATCAATGTAGCATCAGGCAAACGGTAAATCGGTCAACACCCGGTCCATCACCCTCTGAAACTGAGCAGGAGCGTTCTTGAGGCCAAATGGGAGAAACTTCCAATGGTAAAGTCGGATCTTTCCAATCCTAATCAACTCCTTGCAATGCAATTTTCACTCGGTCATCTACCATCAATGGTAACTGATGATAACCAGACCACAAATCTAGAGTACTAATCACTCTAGCGTGGCCCTAAACATCAAACAGCTCCTCCGGCATGGGCATGGAATATCCGTCTGACTTGGTCTTGTAATTGGCCGGCCTGTAATGCCCATACATCCGCTTCTCCGTCCAATTGTCAAATATATCATTCTTTGATGGCATAACCGTGGCACAAGCGTACTTGCCGTTGAAGAGCTCAATCAAGTTGGCCGCCAACAATTCTTGACAACGATTTTGAACCCCAATTTTCTCCAAGAGACTAAACTTATACGGTTGTCGGAAGATCGGGTGGTCGTCTTCTAACTAAAGCTACTTTGATAATCGTGAAACCCCTCAACACGACAACAACAACAATCCTTCTTCAGGAAGTGGTAGTGAAAATGGAGATGACCACAACAATAGAGGCGGAAGGATTGTGGAAAGCACTGCAACTCCAAATTGTGAAGAATTTGTTGATGAGTGTGATGGCAGTAGAGGGCGTGCAAGAGTGGGTGCATCAATTTGTAGAAATAGAATCGTTCAAGGACACCATAGCACAAACATTGGAAATACAACAATGGCACTACGGGTTGCAAGAAATCAAACGGTTGTTATTGTAGCAAGGCGTTTTGACCTATACCGTGTAGACCCCCACAATGTTTTTGCATTCACAAAGGACCTTGTCCATGGACCTGCACCGGGTGCAGTGCGTAGTGTTGTTCTTGACCAGAATACACCAACGCCACTTTCCTAAAATCCATCATCTCCTACAACTTCGAATGCCAGCATTGGACTCTTCCAAGAAGGGTTAGGCTCTCTGGAGAATGTTGAAATGACATATCCAAACCCTTTCAATGCTACTACTCGTGGTAGACTCTCTACGGCCCGTAGGCCGCCTCTCCATCATCCAATGGATGAATATCAACAAGGCCGTGGAAGGACTGGAGGCGGTGGAGGGACTACAGGCCGTGGCAAAAGAAACAATGGTGAAGCATCATCTTTGAGGCCTCCTAAACGTCCTCTCAATGGAATAGGAGTAAGAGACCCAAACGTAGTGATAGAACCGTTTGTGGACACATACGTTCCGAGACACACTTTGTAAACACTTAGGGAAACGTGACCGTGTGAGCGGTCGGAGAGTAGTCAGCGTGAGCGGTGAGCAGTGAGCAGGGAACTATAGGCAAGTATTTAGTTTTGTTTTTGGGATCATAAACTACTAGGGCCTAAAGCCGTGGAATTTTATCAAGTACAGTAGTTGATTATTATTCTGTAATCCTATAACAAAGGAACAATATTTACATTATTTAGGAATTACAAATATTTGTAGTGGAGTATACTATCCTATTGCCGTGGAATTAATTGTCATGAAAGATTGAAAAAGCAATTAAAAAATCCTTGCAATAATAAGTACAATGAGAGAGGGTGATAAAGGATGCCTAATACCGCGGATAAATACATATGGGCGAAGTTAAAAAGGGAGTGCATAACTTACTTTGCTTTGACAAATGATATGGGACATTGACATGTTTAGATATTTTGTGACAAGATGCCACAGTAGGATCGCCCCTACAAGCATCCTTTGGGAGGTGATTTTAAAAAAACAATTACTAACTCATATTATTTTGGGCATTTCTTTATTATCCCACGCTCTTATTTTCATTCACCAACACCCTTTACTGTATGTTGATAAGAATGAAGTATATTTTATATGTGAGTCTATTTATAATACTTTCTAATTTTCCTTTATCTTATTATTTCCTACAACTTATTTTACCTTATGTGGTCAAAAATAAAATATAAAAAAATGAAAACTTTATTTTAAGCTATTCTACGGTGAACACCTTTTGATTGTTTTAGAGTTTCAAACTCCCAAACGGTAAAGGATTGTCACTTGTCACCCCTAGGTTGTTAAAATAATTGTGGTTCCTATTATGCTCTGTCTATTCTTCCTCTACATACATGACTTTGTTATCATAGACCAATATTGCCATATATTGAACTATGTCAAACACATGAAGATAAATACAAACTGCCAATAGTGAAGGAAAATTTAGTTCATATTTACAACCAATCACCAATTAAAACGTATGTATGGGATATATATTTGTCATATATCAAAATCTAGACTAGAGAACCTCAATACCGTATATGAAGCCAATGAATGAAGTACAAAATATATAAATAAGAGAGACGAATAATACTTGCAAAACTAAAGCCACATAAATCACAATAACTCATACAAAAAATTTTAGTTGAATTTTCACTGCCTTCTATTGCTACGGCCAGGGCGAATTGACCCCCTCATTGGGATTTATCCAAGGTGGGCCCCGTCTTAATTGCATGAGATCATTTTTCTGGCCCTCTTATTTTGGAGGTCCAGTGGATTTTTTTGGATTTTTTTTGACAAATTTGGAGCCTACGGCCATTATTTACCATGAAAGACCATCCTTTGCTATAAATAGGGCCCATCCAAAAACAAAATAGGGGCCAGATTTGGCTCCACCACCTCGTGGCCCCCTCGGGTAAGTCCTAGGGAGGGGATCAATTCGCTCTGGCCCTATTGCTACCACATATATAAACTAATTAACGTCAGGGTTGAAACCACAGTGCCTATAAATTGACTATAGAAATTGAGCTGTAGCAAAGGCATGTGCAATAGTCTCAGCATATGTCGGAAGTGTAAATGACTTTGGAGGAGACATGGCAGAGGTCATCAATTTGCCAAAGAATAGGTAATATAAGTAAAGATAAATTAAAATGATTTCAGTAGAAAGACGGAAAAATCATTAAAAAAAATGAACTTACTTACTCTAATGGTTGCGCTTTGCTACATGGCAAATTGAAACCTCATCTTCACCAAAGACATTATTTGATCCGGCTGGAATTGATAAAATTGTTGCATCTTCTTGAAGAGCAAAAGAAGAGCCTCAAAAATGAGTGCATTAGCTTCAAAGCCAATAACACGTTGATCTAGCCTCATTTTTGCAAGAATAGAAGATCTTGAAATTTTAATAAATCAAATTTAGAAACAGCTAAACAAAAATTGAGTGCATAAAAAGCCACTTTTAATAAATTATACTTGCACCTATGGCAGCAATGGCGTCCCCAGGTTGACCATATCTCTTTTTACAAAACCAAAAGAAATATTAAGTCAGGTACCGGGCTCTTTAAATCTAAACCCTTAGTAAATGCTTTTGTGGATAAAATGTCGACTTCTGAGTGACGATTGGCCATTGAGAATGAAAACACTCACCTAATGAGATGTTCTTAAGGATTGCACCCTCAATCTCTTTGCTCAGCTTCGATGTCATGTCTACAATCTGACGCAATGAAACCATGAGCCACAACATTCAATGGAAGGAATTGTGCAATCTACTCATCGATATCCTTTTGGATGATTCTGTGAAACTGAGTGAAGATTGTCACATGCTTGGTGGTGCCGGCACCGGCAGGCCTCCTTGGCTCCGCCAGCAACCAACCATTAAGGTCACCCCTCCACTCAAAGTCATCCGAAGGACTGTGGTTGTAGCTAAGATCAACATAGTCCATGCTTCCAAATGGATGGCATACTTGTCGAGAGATGCATATGAGCACGTTTCTTGAGCATCCATAAGGCGATGATATCTTGCCTCACGAGATCAATACACCAACTCTCAAATCCTATTTGTGAATGAACAATCTAAAATTTGATGAATGTTGCTTTCATTACTAAGTGTGATATACCTTTGTTGTCACCTCTAGATTTAGATTACAAAAAGAGTAGAGCCTCGATAGGCCTTGCCTTCACAGTTTGTATATAAACTACAAATCCCTGCCGGCACCAGCAACCCCCATGTTAGCATTGGTAGCCTCCATGTAGCTCCTATGTTGGCATCGGTAGCCTCCGTGCTCACACAAGTAGCCTCCATATTGGCACCGGAAGCCCCCTTGCCGGCACCGACAGCCCCCATGCATAACTCTCTCTTGTAAGCACTCCCAAAGGAGTGCCGGTGCCGGCAGTTATCTACAACACACTCTTGAGAATTTTATGCGATTTCTAAAATGGTGTGGCACATTAGCAATAGAGCTTAGATGAGAGAGTTATGCATGAATGAAGTTTTGTGTTGACATACTTCATCCACACATATTACACTCTTCGAAGCTCAATTTCTAACGTGTCATATCATTTTAGAAAGTTCATCACAAGCTCCAGAGCGTGAATAACATATAATGGTTTTATCATTCATTACCAAAGGGATGCAGCTAATGGCATCCTTTTTTACTATGCCTTGGAGTTTCTTGTAGGCACTTCCAAAAGAGTGCCGGTGCCGGCCGCCCTCTAGAGCACACTTCTAAACATTTGAGCCCTTCATGTCCTTGTCCCCCGTCCTTGATGTCTTCTTTCTTATGTTGCAATGGCGTTGCACTATCCTCTCCAATAATTAGCAAACTCTCACCTTCACCAATCTCTAATGATAGGGCACAAGGAATATATCCTAAGTCATCCTCTAGGCCTTGCGTCTTCCCATGCTTGCTTTCCCCAACTGCTTACTATTTGAAAATAAAGAATCGCATTTCCTTCTTTTCTTCTTTTCTTCATCTATATGAACATGTATTCAAGTGACAATTTCATTGAGAATTTGCAACAAATCACATCTCCTATCAATCTAATTAGAAAGCAATGCACATGACAAAAGATCGACCAAGTACCCCCATGATTGAAGTTTGGCTCATCCCCCCTCCCCCCAAAGAGAATCAATTTCTTTTGTCTCCAAGTATGGACCAAGTCGGCCAAGGCCCAGAGGGCTTGTGAAGTTCTTTGAGAGGTTGGTGAGGGTATGGACCTAGACGTGGATGTCAATTTAACTATTGGCGCACACAATTCTCTGGGTCCAAAATGTATGGACAACGTTATTGTCGGGCACAATCTACTTACTCATTTTGCAAATAGAGGAATCCAACTATATATTCCACATACACCAAAAAATGGATGAACTATCACATTGGTAGAATCTAGTGACATGGGTTCTATTTTTACCCCGATGATGTTCATCTTTGTATGTTGGGCTTTCGCAAAAAGTGGGTTTTTACTTGCCCAGATTATGTCCCACAAATATGGCATGTTAAGAGGCACCAATCTCAAGCAGTCAAAAATCAGTGCCCTCAAGCGCATTGGTTTTCAGCTTCTACAAAAGCGAGAAGTGTCTTCCCACCAACACTTCCAATTAACCAATTTTGATGTTGTTAGCCTTGTTGCATATCCAGTTCCAGAGGACGTTGACAAGCATCCTACATTTCGGTTCACCAAAGTAGTGAAGCGTCGTTTTGGCCGGCCAATTGCTACCCAACTTCATCAATGGAGGTCCGCCTCTGCGGTGAAGGCAGTGATTTGGATGCGCCCAATGTTAACCTTCAGCGAGTGGATTGCATTGTAGATCTTGAGGTTGACTCGTCTACTAGCCACGCCTTAGAGCATTGTCACGTTGAATTCCATTCCGGTTTGAACATGTCTAAACTTTGTTTCAATGCAGGCAAAGGTCAACCAATTTGGTTGGTCATGGTTAATTACAAGCATTTAAACTTTTTCTATAGAGTCTTGTGCAAGTTTGGCAAGCTAGACAACTTGTTTGTCCATGCCGCAACATTCAACTTCAAGGAACTTATACCCGTAGTTAGAGCAATTATGTTGTAGAAGTTTGCTTGAAACTTTCTAGGCACATAAGAAGTAGGGGTGTTGCTATAACACTCATCGTTATAAAACTGACCAATATTGTTGTATTTTGTCTTTGCCTCATATCATGTTTGCATATTCCTTTTTAATCATATATCCATAGATTCAATGTTTATTCCACTTCACAAATGTGACGTTGTGTATATGTCTCCCGTTTCATTCGTTTTATCATCTGACAGAGTAATTCGGAGACAAAAAGGGTTATCATTAACATCTGCAAAAAGGAGAATTTGTGACATTTTCCGCGGTAATAGGACCTCTGTTTTTCCAAATTTTATAATTTATCGTTGAAATTCCCAAGATTCAAAAATCATGTACATTTGTCACAAGGGGGAATGAGTAAAATGTCCCACGGGAATAGGTTCATGTATTTTCCAAATTTAGATAGTTTTATCTAGGAAAGATAGTTTTTAAAATCCAAATTTGGACATTGTTGATATATTTTTGGGCTAAGTTTAGATCTTTCTTTTTTGCTCACCGCTCACCGCTCACCGCCAACGCTCTTTGATCGCTCACATGGTCTCGTCGTTGTAAACACTTAAATTTTTGTTAAATGTATTTTTCAAAATTATAGAAAAAATAGGACCAACTTTTGAACTATTTTAGAAATAGTTGGTACATGTGAATGTTTTATTACTAAATTTAGTTAAAAGATTCCAATGGACATGATGGTTGTATCTTTTAGAATCTAGATTTAGAAAGTGAGGCGCTTGTATGCCTTTTAAGTTTGAGGATATGAAGACTTGTCCACTAGACTTAGAACCATAAAGTATATTAGAAGACAGAAAGATAAGACACAACACAAGAGATATAGAATATCCTGAGTGTATGTCAAGTTGAAGCAGCTTAAACACATAATTTTGGCAGAAAGATGGTGCAGAAACTTTGATCTTGTTCACCTGGAATTAATGAATAAATATATTCAAAATTATTAAAAGAGAAAATTAAGTCCAAGTCCATAATCTGTGTATGTCAATTTGTGGTTGAATAAGTAAAAGATAGTCTCTAGTGTCATCTGTATCATGAGTTTGCAGTGAAATGGATTATGAGAATTATGAATGGATCATGAGTCAAGTTGAGTGAGTCACAAAAGCCAAAAGCCATACCATGCACTCATCAACACACATCATGGGTTGGGACTGAGTCTAATTGAATTTGAATGTACGAGAGAGCAGAATTTGAAGAAGAGTAAAATGTTGAGTTAATAATTATTAGTGCTCAAATAGAAATATATAAATTGTGCACAATAAGAAATGTCATTTTAAGAGACGTCTTAAAATTAGAATATTGAGTGGCATGAGGGATAAATGCCTGAGTGTAGTAGGGCTATGAGTTGTAATGGAGATCATAGTGAAGAAAATATTATTAATTTAATTGTGAGATCATTCCACTATTAGATTATGTGGATTAGATTAGCTACCTGATTCATGTGAGAATTTAATAGTAGAGACTTTACTACATTATGCAACATTTGCTTTGTAGACAATATGATGACATAATATGATGAGTTGTACATTTTGAGGAGTGATCACCTATAAGATGAGAATCTTACATGGTCCTATAAAGATTGTTAAGTAAAGATAATAAGGGTTGTCATTGTAGTGTTTCAATTTAGATAATTCATGGAAGTCAAAACTAATATCCATAATCAGAAATTGAATAATTTGGGGCGTAGATAATAACCGTAAAGCCATGGTAGGTAACTTGAGTAATTGAGAAGGAAGAAGGGAAGTGTCTTTGGAAAGACAAGCTAGAGTTTGCATGAGATAAGTCAAACCTCCATAACCAAAATTATGTATTATTTTGGATAGAGCTTGGTGTATTTTATATAGACTAAGATAATTAATGAAATATCTTTATAGCATGGCTATTGTCCAATGGACCAAGCATTGTCTAACTGAATAGGCTATTAACCGCCTGAGGATTATGCCCCTCGATTATTGTCAAGTTGAATTCCCTTAATACCTACAAAATTACGGGACATAGTAAGAGTGATTTTACTTTGGGTTTTGTTTGGAGAATACCTTGTGAAATACATAATAGAATTTCCTACTTTTTGAACTACGTGTGACCAATAGTTACAACTATACGCTAAACAAAAAGACCTTCTTCGGAACCAATCTTATAAAAGTAAGTCGGGAATAGTTTGAAAACTCTAATTTCTGTATTACACACTTCGTCAACCGCGGCCTTTGTTGTTCCTCGGGTTCCTTGTCCTATCGCCGGCCCAACTATAAATTTTGATGTAGAGGACCCTAAAGCACATTAAAAAAGAGGTTTAAATGCTCACGTTGCAACGGTGAAACTATTGTGGAGCTTCGAAATGAAAACTTAGAAGTTGAGGGCTATTGGACCACATATGGTAGCAATAGAGAAAATGAACATGACGACAATGGAGGTGCCAATGATGATGACGTTCCCGAGTGCGATGAAGCACCATCAAATGATGATGTTGTCATTTGAGATGCTATTTTAGCTGGCCCATCTACCTAAGGAATGCGCAGATGAAGTCGTTTGAATAATTAGGGGTCACCAATAGTAGCTTTGTAGGTCTTCAAAATTCAAGAGTATTGTAGCAATTCAAAGAAAGATCTACAACAATAAAGAAGGATTTTTTAGATAACCAATGAAAATATGAGATGTTTTGGAAGTATAAATTTATTGTGTTGTTGTTGTATTGTGCAATGCATGAATTTCAGAAAAAAAATTGCTATCACAAACATTGTAGCCATATGTCTGTAATATTTTGATGTTTCCCATACGTGTCAGAGAGATTGGTAAGTGCAATCAAACGGTTGAATTTCAAAACCTCAAGCACTGAATTTGATGCAAACGTGAGCGTTTAGATGCAAACGTCCGCGTTTAGATGCAAACTTCCGCGCATAGACGCAAAAGTCCGCGCACCGACGTTGACGGCCGCGCCTAAACCTTCCGTTTCCGCCAGGCCTCCAGGTTTGTGCCCTGGTTTGAGCATGGACTGACACGTCACATTCCAACATGTCATTTACAGCAAAAGTTTATTACCTTGCAAAAATTACAAGGCCTACAAAATAGAAGTCGTCCGAACCGTCCACCGTCTCGTCTGATGACCCTGATCCACCCGTTATGACAACTCTATAGTGGACCACAAAGCACGAGGAAGCGTTGCGTTCAGTTGAGGGGTATTGGCGAAACCATGTGGGATTCAACCAGTGATATAGGCCTAGTGTCTCCAGTATTGAGCAGGGTTCTTCAAAAGATCCATGCCAATGGCCATGCAAAACTTAAACATCGCTTAGCACCGTGACACGTTGCGGTTCAATCATATTCGTAGTAGCGCCTACCATCCTCACTTGCGGCGTTTCTTTATGCGGGATTACATTTATGTGTAGCGTGAGCATTGGATGTCAAGGCTTGGCGCACTATTCTTTGTGGGAAGGATGTGTTGCCCAATAGCATCTTGTTGTTGGAAAGTAATATGGCTGGGAGTGTTGGGAGCACTCTAAGAGTTGTGCCCCGTGCCATTTAACCATTGATGGGGCCGTTCATCCCGAGTTGGCCGTTGTGCCAGAGGACCTTCCGTGTTTTGTGTGTGGAGAGAAGAAGGGCACAGCTACCATGTTGTTACGTGACCATTATCAACGTGGCTGGCATATGGCTTGCTTGACGCCGCCCCTGTCTACCCTACCGTTTGGGGATTGAACTTGCCCTCGTTGTCGGAGGGTTTTGAGCCACATTTCAACCGATGAAACGGCTTGAATTTCTCGTGGACTTGTCACTGGTTTGGTGCACTACCATCCAATTGGAGTTCCTTGTTTTGTTTCAGGGATATGCAACGTGGAGATTGACCAACGAATTCGCAACAAAGTTGCCTGAGGCAATTAAAAATGGGGCTCACATTGCACCCGGCCTACCCTCTCCTAGTTACTTTTCCATACGTATATTGATTCGGCAACGGGCGGCATTTTTGAGTGGATGTGTACAATTGTTGAAGCCTCATCACTATGGCAATTGTCTTTTTAGTGCTATTTGGTCATAGCTGGTTAGAGGAGCTATTTATCAGCTAGGACGGGCACTTGAGGATGTGTTTAGCATAGTTGTATTTGGCTATGTTTTTTGTTTATTTGATGTTGGTTGTTGTAGTGCAAAAAATTGGAATCAAACATCTAATCCAAGCTACCTTTCTTGAAGTTGGAAATAGGTCTTTTTGCTTAGCCCTTAAATATAACTATACTAAGGATGATATTTAGTGTTCGCAACACTAATTACGAACTTGAACGCTAAATGTCAATTACCCTACTAATGTAACAACATTAAATGTCAATTTAAACACTAATTGTCAATTTCTGTAACTTTTGCCCTTGTTACATTTTAACATATTGACATTTAGTGTTGGTTATGTAACAATGTCATATGCCACATTTCATTGCAAGTCACGCAAATCTCGCCACTGTCAAAAGCAAACCTTCCATGTTGGGCTGAGTTTTTTAAGGTTGGATTTTCAAATGATGATTTCGGGGGCAGTTTTCGTCCAATTTGAGAGTTTCTGGTGCCTATCTAAACTGATTTGAAAAGACGCTTCCAATGGCATCTTACACATCTTCAAATTCGTCTTAAATAAAAAGTTGTAGTGAATATTTTTGGGCAGATTTCTTGAGTTTTGGTTGAAAGTTTGAGGAGGCATATCTTTATCAATTTCGCATCAATTCTATTGAGTAAGGTGACATGCTTGTGTGTTTTTTCAAGGAGATTCCACTGGTATATGATACATCTTCTAATTCGTTGTGATGCAAAAGTTATGAGCAAATTTGTTAGACTAATTTTTTGACATTAAACACTAAATGTAAACAAATTGACATTTAGTGAAAGTCAGGTCATAGGGGTAACTACACTAATGCTCCCTAAACACTAAATATCATCTTTAGTGTAGTGGTCACAAATAGTTTTACTTAATATATATTTCTATAAGGTGTTTCACACAATATTACTCTCTACCCAAACCCAAGGTAATATCACTCTTAATATATCCCTTAATAGTGCAGGTTATAAGGGGATTCAACTCAACAATAACCAAGGGACATAACCCTCAGGTGGTTATAGCCTAGTCAAATAGACAGTGCTTTGGTCTAATAGATAGTAGCCATGAATTGAATGCCATTTATTGATTAATCTTAGGCTATTTAAATATAAACCAAAGTCTACCTACTTGCATAAAATACAATAAAGAAGTGTACTTATCTCATGCAAACTTCCGCATGTCTTTTCTAAGACATCTCTTGCTCGCTTTCACCTTCTTTTGAATTAACTTACCATGGTTTTACAGCTATTTTTTGTTTATTCTTTTAAACTATGAATGTCATTTGAGGACTTCAAAGTTCTCTCAAGTGAAGGAATCTATAATGACTCTGATTGGTAACTCTAAATTTTTATTATTAGGCAAATAAGAATATATTATCTTGAAGGTGATCAATCTTCAGGATATAAATTTCCCCACAACCTAACACTCGATCCATTCATCATAGTAAGTCTTTATGAAGAGATATTGAAATTACAACAAGTCCTCTCCATTCATTCTTTTGATGAGACATGTAGCTACACTAACTCAACAAGAATAATGGTAAAAACATCTTATCATTCTCTCAAGGATCCACTATCCTCTCTTTCTCTGAAACCTCTTTCAATTATCAATCCTCATCTTTTAGATTATCAACTAGATTACGAACTACAACACCAAGGTGACACCATTCCTCACTACAAATATTATATTATCAATTGATACTACTAATCCATGCCCGGTGGGCATGAACTTAGTGGTGGAATGAACGGACACTCTATTCACGCCGCCCCCCCTCCGGGCATCGGCGTTCTTCTTCTTCTTTATCAATTGATACTGTTCTCTGAGACTCTCAAAGTCAAGTTGACTAAATCTCAGGTGATGGATGAGGATGCGTGCATGCATGCATGTGGTACTTGATTACTTGACAACAAACTCAAACAAACTCCACAAGACTACTACCAACTGCTATTTTACATTCTATTACTTTCACTGATTATTGCAATAATATTAAGAGAATTTTCTGACACAACTCAGTCTTGTTCATTCTATCATGTTAATTCAATTTATCTTTATTTCAATTTCTCAAGTTGACTTGAACATATTCCAAGCTTTTGCAGCGTACTCAGACTGATTCAATTATCTCCAACTGCGGCCATGGACATACACACTTGAGATTTCTCACATTAATAACATGTGTTGTTCCTTTTTTTCATAATGTACTTATCAATTTCCTAGACAGTTGTTTAGATTCAGAACTCAATGGTTGTAACCGCCAAACATTCAAATCAGGATTGTGAAAGAGACCTTCCTAGTCCAGCTAAGTTACCCTTTCAAATCACAAGTGCAAAGTGTTCACATTCACCTATTATTTCTAGAACAACTTAACAACTTGCCCTTTTTACACTACAAATCTTAGAAAGAAGATTCTAATCAAACTTTTAGTGCTCACAGTTGTCATTCTCGATCTATTGTGTTCAGCGTTCTTCATTTACAAGGTAACTGTCACGGAATGTGGCGTCCAAGACCGCACCACATCTCATAGTGTTAACGTAAATTATCTAGTTTTGATTTGTAATTGTAAATGGCGTGCGTCTGCTAAACGACATCCGCCCAATGGATGTATTACATCTGTTAAGATTTTGCGTGTCAAGCAAGCCATATGCCTGCCACGCTGATAATTGTCACATAGCAACATGATAGCCACGCCAAGACTTTTCAACGTATAGAGCTTGTTAATAGATTAAAATTTTGGACCTTAGTTTGCAAAATTAGGATCCTACAAAATCAATTTACAATGCAATGAGATAATTTAGGCACATATTTAACATTTGGTAGTATTAAAAATAAAGATTGTGGAGAAAAACAAGTAGAAAATTAGGTTCAAAGAATCGTCCAAAGTATCATCTGCGTTGCCAGAAGTAATCCGTCTACCTTCATCATGTGGATTACTTAGCATTGTAAGGCCCTCAATAATATCTTGGTTAAGAAACATTTTATTTTCACGTACGTAAGGAGCCTTTTGCAAAGAAGGCAATTATGGAGAAGTAGCAACTACAAGCACATATGCATATCCTTCAACATGGTAAGGCAAATTAAAGATTTAATAGGGCTAACATCTGAAGTGTAAATAATAGGAATATACTAAAGCAAAAAACTAGCAAGATCATCAAATCTCAACACACCAGTTGTGAATCCGTAATCCAATCAATGTTGTAAAATGTTTGATTTATATTGGCACAAAGAATGCTATTTTCTTAGCGGTGAACATGGAGCGGTTTAATTTAGAATTTAGGGTTTAGGATATATATTTAGAAATTATATTTTGGTGATAGGCAACACTTTCATATTTTTTGAAAAAAGTACAAAGTAGTTATTTGTTCTTATTTTTTTACTAACCGGTCATTGCTCACCATTTACCGCTCATAAAATAGCAACACTCATATTGGCACCTTCAAAAAGTAGAAATGTATACTACTATGTATATGAATAAAACATTTCCAATAACACAAACATATAGTGCGTTTTCAATCTCTTTTCAAGAAGTAGATGGTATTGCAACAATGCTTTTAGCTATCAAATTCTTATATTATTATTCTTTATTAAATAAATGTTATTCATAACATTTTGAAATATAAGTTAAACTACCATTGCATTCAAAATCTAAATTCAAATTTGAAATTTTGACATGTCACAATATTTATTATAGTTTCTAAAGAAATTAGACATTAATCAAAAGCCTTTTTCCAAGATACCATGTATGACGTGACACCACAGTACACATTATAAAACTAGTCATGTTTACGAAGTATAACTATAAATAATAGTTTATATCAATAAACTGGTAGACATCCATGACTATTACTCACCAAAAACAATTCAAAATTGTTTATTCTAATGTAATGAGTGGAAAATAAAAGAAAAGCTTCTATAGAATATCCAAACATGAGATCTTAATTGTATTACTCAATCCACATGCTCGCAAATTTTCATAACATTTGATCACTTGGATTGAAAGATTATTGTGTTTGAAGTGAAGAAAAGGTTCTTCTTCCTCATTGCTGTTAAAAGATGGCTATGTAGTGTTTTATTTAAATTATAGAGAAAGTATATAAGATGATTTGATTGGACAACATCAAAGATATAAGAATGTTTCTAGTACACTACAATTGACTCGTTTTTTATACTATCAAAGTGCTTCTTGATGATTTATAAGAAAACTAAAAAGTTGTATTTGAATTTTAATGTAACAAAAAGACTAGTAAAACTCACTTTCTACTTGAGTATAATGTCTTAAATTTTATGCAAGTGAAATATGAGTTTTTCACAAAAAGCATGTGAATATAAGATCATTATAACTGAAAATGTGAAACCATCCGCCTAGAATATATTGGTAGATATTTTACAGTCACGTTCTACTAGCTTATAAATCCCAAATGATCTATTAAAAACTTAAGGTAATTTAATATGATATTCTTTCCACATATTCAATAATTGTGCTACAGATTACAAAAAATTAGGTGACATAATAGTGAGTTATGACTACTTGAAAAAATTAATAGAATGGATAATACTGATAAAAATATAATATAATTTACTTTCATCTATAATATGCAAACAATCAATTTCAAAAATTGGAATATTTTAAGAAATCAAGGTGAATTCTAATTCATTCTTCTTTATCATGTCTACAAAATTTCTACAACATTAGTATTTATCAACACTTCTTTTGCAAAAAAGTAAGATACAACGTACAGTATGGAAGTTTGTACAACATTTTATTTATTTAATTTTGGAAGGAGAAATAGGAATTATAAATAAGAACCTTTGAGAAGGAGCAACTTTAAGAATTTTTAAAACCCTAATAAATAATCATTTGAACTTTTGCTGACTATGACAATAATTATATTAGACATGACTTATATTAAAATAAATATTATTCAAATTCACATAATTAGATTAATATCTGATTTTTTTGGTTTTAATGATACTTGTGCAACATTGCAATTGTGTGAATTGAATTAAATCGATTGAATATAATTAATTAATATATTTTTTAAATAATGATAAAAATCATTTAATAAACGATATTATAGGTGTTATTTGTAATTTTTTACTAATTCAAATCCAGGAGTTTCTATTAAAATCTTAGAACAATTTAAATGATTTGTTTTAGAGATTGTATATTGTAATGTACTTTTCAATAATTGAATATCAAATTGAAGGACCAGTGTCAATAATATCTGTACTATAAAATTATACTAATTATATCTGTGAGTGTTGCAGCATTATCCATTATACCATCAATACTATTTTGATGATATAAATGAAAGTCGTTCCAAATTTATGAGACTTAAAATTGAAAATTTATTTGAATATTCTACAAAAATGACTATGAATTGGGTTGAATTACGAGCCCAAGAAGTTTTAGATGACTACATTGAAAGTAATTTGTAAGTTTGCTTTTTAAATATATACATATATATATATATATATATATATATATATATATACATATAATTGATTTATTTGAAAAAGGCTAAATTTTTAAATAAAAAATCCAAATAATAAATTCAATTTTTTTAATTTAAATAAATTAGAAACATAATTTTACATGACTAAATTATTTTTTATATCCTTTAACACATATTTTATATTTTCATTTTTGTGTGAAATGATATTTTAAGTGTTTTTATCTTTTATTATAATGATTGTGAAAAGTAGAAAAGCAAATGCGGAAAGGCAATTGGAATATGATGCTACCATTAAAATTCAAGTAATTTTATTAACACGTCAAAATATCCTATTTACTTTAAAGTAAATCCAAAAGACTATGTACTTTCTTCTGTATTTTTGTATATCATGTAGATTTTATTCAAGATAGGATCCCATTATACTAGATCATTTACTTGATTTTAAAAAAAAATCTTTAGGTTGCAACACGTAGATTTCTAGTTAGACAGTTACTAAAATTTTGGCATCATAGTGCCAATGAAATTCAACGTGTTTATCGAGGTCATCTTGGACGAGAGTATTTTTTTAAATGTCGAAGAAAAAGAGATTATGAACTTGGAATGGCCTATTTTGATCATCATGCATCATGCATTCAACGTTTTCTTAGAGGATATTGGAGTCGTAAGTATATATGTGATTATTATGCACGTACAAACTTTATTGTAGCATCTGTATTTGCTGGAAATCAAATGAAGACATTATTTAGAATGAATTTTAAGTTGAAAACCCAAGAAGAAGCCAAAAGAAAATTAGAAGAAGAAGAAGAAGAAGAAGCCAAAAGAAAATTAGATGCACAATCACTTATTTTTAAATAAAACCATTGTGCAGTAATTTGAGCTGATTTAAGTTTAAATTAAACTATTGAATTTTATTTTAATATCATGGTAGTTGATATTGTATTTTATACTAATCAATATCAGGTTCTTGTTGTACATGAATTATTATTAATATAGAGGAAAATATGGAAAATGGAATAATCCACTTTATATTAGTAACAAAAGTTAAGATTTCTTTTGAAAGAAGAAAAAAACATGGTGGATGAAGAAAGGAACTTCTATTAATAATTTAGAGCATTATCATTGTGAGGGATACAAGAATACGGAGCAAGAATCAAACTTAGAAGAAGGTTTTTGGGAGGAAATCGACAAAAAATCAATAGAACCACATGTATATATAAACAACACCAAGAAAGGTGACTTAGAGCTCCAAGAGATGCGTTGATGAGACTAAAGAAAATCTTTAGTCTTACACTCCTAAATATACTTCTAGTTTAGCAAGCTTCTTGAACAGTTTCTACGAAGTATAAAAACTTCTCAAGCAACTTCTCATAATTAGGACGCTTTACAAGCAACTTCTACTAATTAAGAAATTTCATAGGAAACATCTAGAATGTCTTAAATTGTTCTAAAAATCTCTTAGAATGTTTTGAAGGTTCTAAGGACTTCCAGAGAATATGTCTCTAATAATCATATGTGACAATTCCTAACATTGTTGTGACAGTTACAAAAATTACTACAAAAAATAATAACTACAATCACTAATCAATTGACACAAAGGATTCAAATTTTAGAAATTATGTCCACCTTAACATACACATCATCGTGATCTAAAGAAAGAAATAGATTACCTCAATCAATAAATCCATCTTAGTTCCCTTATTCAATCCACATCCGCTTTAGTGATCCTCCCATCTACCTAACATCCATCCATCATTTATCTCATGGTCCTCCCCTCATCTGCTTTGTCGACTTTAACAAGTTTGTAGCGGATGCAATATTGGTCCAATTATAATAATTTGAGGATGTCTTTGGCATTTACATTTCATGAGGATGTCAAAAATGTACTAAATTACATTTTAGACCAATATTAAAGATTCTACAACCACCTAAAGTGGTTGTCCCTCCCCCGTCTATACGGCCCACTTATTTGCTTTTGAAAGGTTGTCCTTAATGCAAAATTGGTCCAAATATAATGTACAAGGACAATATTGACATCCTAAAAATGTCAAAAATGTCTTCATAGGTTACATTGAAGATATATAGCCTTCCAAAGTGGTTGGTGCCACACTCGTTTGCCCCTTCTACTCCATTCGCTATTGGAGGCTGTAGCACATGAAAAATCAGTTCAGTGTTCAATTATATGTTCAATGTCGTATATTTTGCAATCCAGTGTGCTTAAGTCTACTCGTTCAATAAATTATTGTTGTGCTCTTAATATGGTTAAGTGGTGTCGGATTACTAAAGTGGTGTCGGGGGTTTTGGATTTGTTTTGTGATGAATGTATCGCCACCTATGTTGAGCACGTGCAAATGGAAACAAAGGGCCAACTCCAACAGCAACAATAAGGCAGATGGAAATGACATTTGTAGCTATCCAAGCGCACTCTCCAAAATCGCAAACATGAGGTCAACCGATGACAAAAGTTGGCAGTTTGCAAGCACTCGCTGCAAAAGAATACTCAAAGAGATCCAAGATACCATTGGGAGAATTGGGGATACCTTTGGGGAACTTCAGCTCAGGCGCCAAACTTCCTCCTATCTACTAGCAACATGCTAGTCTCATCCAAGAACTTCTATTCACTTCTCCTCCCTCCACGTGGCGATACCTTCCACGTCTCCAACGGCTCTCACCACAATACCATAGATATCCGTTTCCATTTCTGTTGTAGTATATTAATATATTGACTCCTTGTCCCATTGAAGCAAAAGATAAGCCCAAAGTAGCTTGGTAGATGTCTATGTCAAATTGTTGGAATTGCTCCTGATTTTGATGAATTGCGATACAAATTTGATGTACACTACACTAAAAGTTTCATTTAGTGTAATGGCACGAATAGTGTACTTACCTTAGTACACTAATTGCGAACAAGTTGACAAATAGTGTACTAATTGCAAACAAGTGTACTTTCTCAAAAGATTATTCAATCAAAATTTACTTTATCAAAGATTACTTTATCGGAGTACACTTTATGGAAATTTAATTTTTTTAAAGCTTACTTTTTCAAGAGATTACTTTTTCAAGTTTTACTTCTTAAAAAGTTTACTTTTTCAAATTTTACTTCTTAAAAAGTTTACTTTTTCAAATTTTACTTCTTAAAAAGTTTACTTTTTCAAATTTTACTTCTTAAAAAGTTTACTTTTTCAAATTTTACTTTTCCAAACATTTACTTTTTCAAAACCTTACTTTTTCCCAATTTTTCTTTTCAAAAGTGAACTTTTTGAAAAGTTCACTTTTACAAAAGTTCACTTTTACAAAAGTTCACTTTTACAAAAGTTCACTTTTACAAAAGTTTACTTTCGAAAAGGTTTACTTTTGAAAAAGTTTACTTTTGAAAAGGTTTACTTTTGAAAAAGTTTACTTTTGAAAAGGTTTACTTTTGAAAAAGTTTACTTTTCAAACGTTTACTTTTTCAAATCTTTACCTTTTCAAATGTTTACATTTGGAAAAGCTTATTTTTACAAAAGTTTACCTTTTCAAAAGGTAAGTTGTCTTTTTTCCTCGAATTGATGTTTTTCCCTAGTTCTTGTTTTTTTCAAAAATGTTGTTTTTTCCTAATTGTTGTTTTTTCCCAATTGTTGTTTTTTCCAATTTTTTCTTTGTGAGTTTTATTTTTTCTCTTCTTCACCGTTTTGTACACATAATTCTCTTCTACTTTCAATACACTAAACGTGCACGAGTAAAAAAGTTAATATTCCAATCTTTACAAAAGTTCACAAATAGTGTAGTAGTTCACATTTAGTGTACTATTTTGTCACTACACTAATTGCGTAGTTGACAATTAGTGTATGGGTTCGTATTTAGTGTCCACTACACTAAATGAAACTTTTAATGTACCAGACATGTTGCAGTTTCACGTCTCGACTATCTTTTTACACAAAAAATAGATGTGTGGTATAGTTTGCAGAAAATTATGTTATTAAAAAAGTCTCCTCCACTGTCAGTTGCGGTCTCCCTTTTGATTTCCCTATCTTTGGCACAAACATGATAAATTTGAGAGCAATATTGTTTGAAAAGCGCAAATGTGGCACATGCAATTGAAACTTATTGTTTACTAGAGCCCTTATTCCAATAAAAATTAGCTGGAATGAAACAACAATCAATACAACATTAGCCAATATATAATATATAGCTTGGATTAAAGGCCCGCGGTTTTTTTTTTGCAAAAAATTGTCATAGAGACACATATATATCATGAGGTAGTTTAATGATAATAAACGAATAAAAAACAACAATGACCCACGGAGCAAAAAATATGCATTTATATGCCCAAAACATGCTTTCTAAGCCATTAACATGCTTTTTACGCCATTATTGGTTGTCTAATGTGAATTGCCATTCAGTTGATAGTTTTGTGTTCTCTTTGCTTAAAAGTCTCTTGTTTGCTTGTGGTTGGTTCCCTCTACAACAATTGGATTTGCAGCCTACATGACAGCCTCAAAACGACCCTCCGAGTTCCTCCTAAGCGACGCTATTTTGTGAGCGGCAAGCGGTGAGTAGAAAAAAGCTTGAAAACATGAAAATTATGCAGTTTTTTTAATAAAAAATTGGACTTCGAAGGAAATTAATGGTATAACTATAAATTTAGATTCTCAAAGTTGGAATTTTTTCTAAATCAAGAAAGTATCCTACAGCCATGGATACATTAACCATTGGCAGTTTTTTTCCTTTCTTCACTCTTAGACTCAAATTATAATCATGTATTTTGATAATTTATTTCCGCTGAAACAGAACATTTATAGGGGCCTCATATACACAGAATCAAAATGTAAAAACTTAGAATGCAAAGGAAGTGTTGAAGTGGCACATGTGGAGTAAGATATTTTATTCGTCAAAGCGATATCACAAGATATTTCTACCAATATATATCAACGGTCCGAGATGACTCTAAGCTTCCGGGTGATGGTAAGAAATACCGAGTTTCTCCAACGTGAGTGGTTGCGGGTTCAAATCCTGGCTATGATATGCTGTCTCCACTTGACGAAACTGCCCACAGTTGCCAACATAGCACCACGTGCACGACAAAACACAAAAAAATAGCTTTGAGAAAAATACTGACACGGTGACTACTAGCCACACGACGAGACGAGGTACCAATTGGAACAAGTTTGAATACGAGCTGTCTAGAAAAGGAAATAGTGATGACGTACTAGACTTCCGAGGTGAAAAGGAAGTTCCGACACTTCCTCTCTTCTCCGACGCCCGTCCAAATTGCACGCACAAGACCTTCATGGTCAAGTGCTTTGTGAGGAAAACCAATTCGCCACTTCAACTTGTCATCAACAAGAGAATGGAGCTTCTGGCAAATGGAATTGAACCAACAGTGGTTACGTTGAGGGCCTCTACGTGCACCATGGCGAGGTGCAAGAAAGTTGTCCTACAACCTCATGAAGGCTCTCATTGATCTTGTACAAAGGAGGATGAGATCGTGATGGACCTCATCGCATCTACAGGTTGAAATCTTACTTTCTCTGATTAATTTATGAAGTTTCATAATTCTAATTGAAACCACTACTGTTCTCCACACTTTTTCCAAGCGCATCCATAAGGGCTTGCAAGGCCCTCAAGTGCCATATTTTTTCCTTGGAGGCGGAGAAGGATTTGGTTGACGAGGTGCTCCGACCTCTTGTCCCCCTCACGGTCAAGGTAGAGTTCGCAAATGTAGAGCTTGTGAGCCTTCTCGCAAGCGGCCTTTGGAGGATGCCGATGACGAGCTTGAGATCAAGACTATGCCAAAGAGAACTTGTAAGTAAATTCTCTTCCTCTAAAATTCATTTTTATTTTTTGTATTCTATCAAGTCGCATCTCTAATCATGTTTGTTTGCAGACGGTTCTCGCCGTCGTCGATGGCCTCTCGACCAACACCTCAGGTTGGAGTGTTGGCTCGCTTGGCAAGCGTGTTTGTCAGTTCGGAGCGGCCGTATGTCTTGCCTGAGTATGCAGAGGTTGTCGCTGTCGCACTCGCAGCGCAACCATCGCCTCCACATTGTCCACCGACCGCTAGGCTGGACCTGGGAGCAGAGGTTTTTCTAGACGTAGAGGGAGAGGAGGCTAGTACTAATCATAAATGATAGTGAATGAGGTAGTGGTGAACCATTTATCCACAAGGTCAGCGACGGTGAATTGTCTGGAGAGGAATGATGATTCTTCCATTTTGTTTCCTTGTATTGGTTATTTTCATGAGGGTTTTGATTTGTGGTTATCACAATTGCAATTGCCTCACAACATTCCTTAATTTATCGCTCAAGGATAGCACAAATTATTGATAATATCTTAATTCTGACAATAGGTATATAATTACCGCATTATGAATACTGAAATAAGTTTAATGATGTATAAAATAATCACCTCATTTTGATGGCCATAAGGGCCACTTTGAAATCTAAGAAAATATAATGGAGCTTGAGGTCCACATTTTCTCGTCCTTCTGCCAAAAAAAAATCTGAAATTTGAAAAAATAGTTTGCCAATAGCCACGGCGATGGGCATTCCTTTCCATTCCATAATAAAAACCATGCAAAAAATTGTCATAGATTCATTGCTCACCGCTCACTGCTCACCGCTCACCGCTCACAAGATAACATTCCTCAATTTCTCCTCGCCAGAAAACTTGAATTGGTGTCCTCGAGGATTATCACACGAAGTCATCTAGTGCCTTCAAAATCAGTGCTCCTCACCAATAATATAAACATGATTGAGGATAGATGATGAGCTTTGACACTGACACCACAAAAGAAAGAAGAACGCTGGTCTCCGAAGGAGACCGGCGTGAATAAAGTGTCTGTTCGTTCCACTACTAAGACCATGCCCACTGGACAAGGAAATAGTAAGCTGGAACTACTTCCCTCTCTCGAGGGTAGACACTGTGTAACAAGTAGCCAAAGAACCACAAACCAACAAACCAACGAATTACTAACCAAGCAACTAGCCAACAAACCAATCACAAACAAGTAGTCACAAATCTCAATACCATCTAGACATGATAAATCGAGGCCGCGGGGGGGGGATTTAGGGGGGATCATGTGTATCGGGGAGGGCTTGGTTGCTTTCGATTTTGCGTTTATGTAGAAGAATGGACATGGCATATTGAATAGCTATGGTGTTGATGTTTTTAAAGGAGGTTTTAATTGTTTCGGTGGGTATCTTGAAGGTATCTTCTAGAGTATTCATAGATGGGATAAAGGTGGTGGCACGAGCGCCGGATGTGATAACAATAAGGGGGTCAACATTCCATCCAAGGGCGATGATGTCGTCAATAAGGGGTTGGTATTTGTCTATTTTATTTTGGATTGTTTCCGGGGAAAATCTATCGTTGCAATATGTGAATTCAATGAATTGAATGGTGTAGTCTAGGTTGATATTAGCGGGTGGTGGGTCATTATATGGTAAACCTTTAACACAGAGGATGTCCGGTTTGAGCCTAGCGTTGCAATGACATCTTTGGGTCATACATGAGCATGGGAGTAGCCAAGGGGGAACTGTATTTTCTTGTGGATTGTTATGAAAAGTGCCGGCGTTCATTAGTATAAAACATCTCAATTTATTGTAAGAGGTGATTAGTTTTCGGACTTCCCATACCGCTTTGTTATGTCTTTTAACAATTAGGGAATGTATGTGGTGATTTTGGCATTTGAGTAGAACATGTAGCCATGTGTCAGGGTCCGTTGAGGGACATATGGGGCATGTTATGGATGGAAATCTTTCTATTCCAAAGAAGAGTTGTTTACGGGCGTTTCCCATGTATTGACCAGTACGGAATTTAATAAGGCATGTTATTTGTGAATCGGTGATGATGGGATTTTTCCAAAAATTTGTAGAGAGTTCATTGTCTATGTCATTGTTGTTGATCCACTTTTCTATGTTAGGAAAATTGTCTGTGATTGTGTCAAGATTGTTGTGTAAGTCTTGTTTTTTGAGGTATTTACTCAGGAATCTAACCGGGCCTTTATCGGGGGTGTCTTCTTTGGAGGGCCAATCTTCTTTTTGGAAATAGTAAGGGGTGGCGTGGGCGTGTTCATGTGGGTCTTTGGCATTTTTATGTGATTTTTCTCTTCCTTCTTTTGCAAGTTTATCCGCTTGTTCATTGCCATCGATATTAGCATGTGCTCGGACTTTGTGGAAGGTTGTGATTTGTCCTCATTTTAGTATCATTTGGACCATTGATTCTAGTATGATTTGGTCGGGGTGACTATTATGGAGGGTAGGATGTGTTATTTGGGTGTTTAATAAATATAGTGCGTTAATGCAGTCTGTAAATATGTGCACCGGTTCATTGTTGTATTTTGTTGAGACGATTTCTAATGTTTTATGGATGGCCATTAGTTCTGCTCTAAGGATATTTTGCAGTCCATGTAGTCTTTTGGCTAGTTTCATTTCTTTCGTAGCGTTGTATATTCCATTTCCGGCTTTTTCTCTGCGCCATGATCCCGGGCTAATTTGTTCTGGCGGTTTGAAGGAGCCATCAGTATAGTAGCTATATGCTGGATTAAATTTGGGTGTGGTGTTAGTTTGATACTCCGGGAGGGGTAGGGGTGTTAGGACGTAGTTTAGTGTATTGTTATTGTAATGTAGTTTTGACCATTTTTTGTTTCTGTTGACGGGTGTTTGCATTGGCGTTGGTGGGGCCAATTTTGTGAGTATTCGGTGTACATTTAGAGTCTTTGCTATGGAGGAGAGTTCTTCTAGTTGTTCTTGTGAGCCCAGAGTTATATTTTGGTGGTGTATGCATATTATTTGTAGAGTGGATGATTCAATTCTGGGCTTTTTTAGATCTAGTGGGATAGTAGGTTCTTCGTATGTTATTGAGTCCGCTTCGAATAATGCAATAATGTGTGTATCAGGAAAAGGGCCCGAGTGTGGGTTAGGATTTTGATACCAGTTTTTGTCCGGGGTTATGATTAGGGTGGAGGTGTGGTTTGAGTCATGTTTGGCCGCGAGGCGGGCCCAATGTAGTGCTTGTTGTGTTTCTTCTTCATTGTAGGGGTGGGCCATACCATTACCTATCCATTTGTGATCGAAGGCTTTACCTAGTGATCCAAATATTTTATCTCTTTCAAAGGGGGAGTAAAATTTGTTGAGTTTGGTGGAGCATGTGACGGGGGAGGAAAAATATGAGTGTTGGATGTTGAATGTGGAGATTAATGAATTTAGTATAGGTTTGGGTAGTGTATATTGTGTGGATTTAAGGGGGTTATTTTTTGGTATTCTATATTTGTATCTTTGGTATAACCATATGACTTCGGTTTCAAATGGTTGGGTTGTTGGTTCAATGTTTGTAGGGGTTTATAGTTTAGTATTGTATTGATTCCATAACCATATGAGCCTAGTGATTGGGATGGTGAAGAGGTGTCGTCCATCTTCTTCATATAAGTGTGCTTGGTTTTTGTCAATTCTAATTGTGTTAGATGAGGTGAGAATGTCATTTTCGGGGTTACATTCCGTTGTGTAGATGTTTAGTAGGGGAATTATTATGGGTGGGGTGATGGACCTTGTGTCCTGGGGTTGATTTTGTGGGTGGTGAGCTTGGATAATTTCGGTATAGAATTTGTGTTGAATTTTTTGATAGTATTGTGTCAATTTATTTGTATTATGTGTAATGGTATTTTGGTTGTGTCTTGGGAAGAGGTTTCTTTGGGGGAGCCATTTGTTGTAGGTGTAATTATTGTGAGTCCATTGGCATAGATATCTAGTGTAGTTGTTTTTAATTTGGTTTTTATCTATTTTTTTCATGTATTCGTGGTGTATGATGTTGTTAATGGGATAGGTGGTGGGGTTTTTAAGGATGTAGTTTGGGGGGTGGGGGTGGTGTGGGTGGAAGTGGGGAGGATGTATCGATTGTGGGGGGGTATTTCTTGGGGGATAATGTCGTTGTTTATGGTGATAAATGGGTCTTTAAGTGTATGGGAGTATATATTTGTATTGGTATGGGTATTGGGTGGAGGGGGGTATATTGGGTGGCAGAAGAGTTGTCTTGCGATTTTGAGGGCACTTTTAATTAGTTTTGATGGGGTGAAGTGGTAGGTTTTAAATTCTTCATTGTTCATGATGTGTGTTCCGTTAGGTAGGGAGATTTGTTTTAGTTCATAGATATTTTTTGATAGGAGTTTTTGTAATAACTTTTGAGATAATTGTGCGTTAAGTGTATTATGATTTTGTGTTTCGAGAGTCCAAACTTCTTCTAGTGTTGTTGGTTCTATAAGAAAGTTGGGGAGGGTACTTTTTAGGTGGACTTTTGCTACGTATTTTAGTAAGAAGAAGGTACGTGTTATTGGTGATCTAGTACAATTCGTCTTTTTTATTCTAGGTATGTTTTCGGCCCCTCCATATTGGGCGAGGATGTGATGTGTTAGGCCCTTGTATATTTTCCCAAGTTTGCCACTGTCGTTTAGAGCGTTCTGGAGTTGTTCGCCTATGCATCTAAGGTATGCGTTTTTTAGCGAGAAGGCTTCTAGTCCAAAGAGGTTGTGTGGTAGTTGGGTTATTATATTAGACATACATTTTGGCATGCCGCATACGATTTTTGGTGTGGCATTTATTTTTTGGTCTAGTTTTTTTATGGCGGGCATTGAGTATGGTACCGCGTAGAAGCTGTATGCTACACCCGGTCTTAAAACTGTGTCAATCATCTTTATTTTTTGTTTCATAGTGGCCGGACAAGCTACTAGTTCTTTGCATTGTTTGATTAGTTTTGTGGTGGTGGCATGGATTTGAGTTTTCCATTTTAGAGAGGGGACGAGACTTATTCCTAAATATGTGTATGGTTCGTTTTGGTGTAGTACGGGTATTTGTTGGTTTCGGTAGTTAATGTTAGAGGTTTGTATTAGGGCTTTGAATGCGGTGGGGTTTGTTTTAGATTTATTTGGGCATCCAGTGACAGCACATTTTTAGACACCTACGTCCATACTTGTCCATTTGCAGTACCTGTCTATTCTGTGAAGTTGTATTTTTATGGCGTTGATTTTGTTGGTTATGGCCGCAAGGTCGTCCGCATATGCTGTGGAGTTGATGGTGGTTTGTGATGTCCCAAATGTGTATCCATTGTTGCCTCTATCGAGCCATCTAAGTAGTGGTTCTAGGAATATAATGAATAAATATGGACTTAGGGTATCTCCCTGTATTGTTCCCCTTTGGATGGCTATGGATTTAGTTTTACCAAAATGTTCTCCAATATAGGAAGTTGAGGATTTGGAATAGATATTCCCCACTAGTGCGGTGGCGTCTTTGGGGTATCCAAGGTCCGTCATTATGGCTAAAAGTCTAGCGTGGTCAATGGAGCCGAAGGCATTCTTAAAGTCAACATACAATATAAATATGTCTTGGTTTGTAAATCGTGCATCTTCTAATGCGGCTATTATTGTTTGGATTTGTCTAGCGGTGCTTCTTTCTGCTCTAAACCCCTCTTGGCTATCATGTAGTATTTTATGTTTTTTGCCATATGATGATAGTATTGATGTGAGTGTGCTCGTAAATAATTTGTAGATGGTATTGGCTAATGCAATGGGTTTGTGGTTCGGTAGCATGGATGGATCTCCTTTTTTGTATAGAAGGATTGTTGCACTTGTTTTCCATGAAGCAGGGATTTGTTTTTGTTTATAGCAGTGGGAGAAGAAGAGGGTTAGTAGTTTGTGGAATCTTGGGGGCATATTTTTTAGTATAGAGTTTGGTATGCGGTCCGGTCCTGGGGCCTTATTATTTCCTAGGTTACGTAGACAAGTGTCATATGTAGCTTGATTAAAGTATGTGTGTAGTGGGGTTTCCGGGTCTCCTCTTGTTTCTAATGTGAATCCATCCAGATCATGCCATGGATATTGTCGTACTGCGCATGTGCATGTAGTGTGGTGGTCCGGTTGATAGTTGCATGTATTTACCGTAGGTGTGTTGTTTTTTGTTTGTTGGTTAAATATTTCGTTTGCAATGTCTTCTGGGCTAGTTAGAATGTTATTATATCGGTCAGTGATACAATCTAGTGGTGGGGATTCTGATTTTTTTAAAACTTTCCTATTTATTTTTTTAGGGCTAGTTTCGTATAGTTGTCTATATTTTAAGATGGCTTTTTTAATATTGTCTCTGGAGTATTTCGTAGTTATTTTTCGGGCTTGTATGTTGGCATTTTTTGCGATTAGTGCAATGTCTTTAATCCATGTATCATGGGGTAGGTTCGGAGGAGGTGGGGCAGGAATTTGGGTATGGTTCAAGGTTAGCATTTCGTTACATATGGGATGATTACGCCATTGTGGGTTATTTTTTACAATTCTAATAGTTTTTCGTATTGTGTGGTATGTGGTTAGGTGTTGTTTCCATGTTTTGGAGAGTTTACGGGGTAGATAACCACCTTGTTGTGATGATCGGTTTGTCATTTGTGGTATTGGTTGGGCTATACAGGTTTGTTCCAATGTGCTGGAAATATTATTTATAATTGTATCTAGGGTGTGGCAAGTTTCATGCCATTGTGTTTGGGAGAGTTGGTTATTATTTTCGAGGATGTTTATAAGAGAGTCAATTTGTATAGAGTTTTTCTCAAAGAACTTTGTGTTGAATTTTTCTAAGTTATCTTTTGGGATGGGATTTAGTATTCGAATAGTGTTCTTGTTTGTGATTATGGGGGTGCGACTAATTAGAGTGTTATTTGGGATGTGAAGTTGTATAGGCGAGTGGTCCGAGTTGAGAATAATATTTTTGTTTGTTGTGGAGGTGTATTGTGTAGTGTTATTTGTTCTGATATAGAAGCCGTCTATTAGGCTCCAATCACTGTAGTTGTATCCGCCTTGTCTAGAGTATTGTGTATCAGTATTTATGTAGGTAAAGTTTAAGTTTTCTGTGAATTGTCGCCATTGGTAGTCTATGGTTTGAGGGGGAGTGTTATGATTTCCGTTTTGTCTACCAATTAGAGCTATGTCTCTGTTGAAGTCTCCACATAACATGTAATTGTGATTAGGATTATTATTTATACGAGATGTGATAGTGTTTTGTATGTCCATAATAAATCTAGTGTCTTCGGGAAGGGAGGGCATATACATGTGAAAGATTAGCCATGCTTGTAGTGGATGATTAGTAATTTTAATTATTTGAAGGTAGGGTGATATGTGCATTGGGGTGGGGATTTTTTTGATGTTTCCCGGAAAAGCGTATTTTTTGTGTATTAATGTAAGTAGGCCACCACGGCCCGGTGTGTATGGTCTACGTTGTTGGATGCACCTTGTTAGTGCATGTGTGTTGTTAAAAATGAGTTTGTAGTTTTGAAATATGTTTTGTATGTATTTTGTAGATTTTGTGGCGAATATTTTAGTTTCTTGGATAACTATGATAGCCGGCGGTGTGTTTGTATGTGTGACCAAGGCTTGTAGGCTAGGGAGAGCAGTGTTTAGGGATGAAGCATTCCATGTAATTATGTTTGTGCTCTCATTGTTTGAGTTAATATTTTGGTTTTGTGGAGGAAGGTAGGAGGGTGGGGGGGGGGTGGATGTGTGTATTCTCGTATGGGGTTAAAACATTTTAGTGACCCATCAATTAGTTTGTTAGGGAGGTAAGGGAATTTTTGCTTTATTGTGTTGTTTGAAGGGGGTACGGTTTGACTATGTAAAAAGTCATATAATTCTTTATGTATTGAGTTTCCGTGGTTTATTATACCTAGGTTGTCTTGAAGAAATTTTGTATAAGGGTGTGGGGTGTGAATATGTCTTTCGGGTGGGTTTTGTAAGTTTGATAAGGTTTGTACTAGTGTGTTAGTCCATGTAATTATATTTGGGTTTTGTAAATTTAGGAGACGGTTACATTCGTCTATGTTTGGATGGGTGGTAATTACTAGGGCGTAAAGAATGTGTGTTGATGGATGCGTATTTTTTTGTTGTATATTGTGGGCAATATTTGGATGTGTTGTGTTGTGTAGTTGATGTAATATATGGGTGGTTTTAAGAAGGGGTGAAAATGTCTTAGCGATATGTTTGTATTCCGGTTGTAGTTTTATGGTGTTTGGTATGAAGTAAATTTTGGCGTTTTTCTTATGTGTTGTAGGATGTCTTTTTAGTACGTTAGGCATGGGTCCTGGATTGGTTTCTATATCGCCACTTAGTAGTAATAGGATTTTGTAGTGTGAGGGTTTAGTGTGTTGTTTTTGGTTTATTGGTTTGTGTATATATTTGAGATGTTCACGTGTTTTTATGTATTTGGTTTTGATGTTTTTGTTTATGTATGTGTGTATGTTTTTGTTTGTGGGACTTGTTGTGGTTCTGATTATTATCTTTGGATGCGTGTTTTTTATGGTGTTTGTGTGGGTTTTTTTATAGTTTCTTAGATGTGGTTTTCTGTGTGTCTTTGCGGTACTATTTAAGTGAGATTTTGTTTGCGGATGTGGGTGTGAGAGTATGTGTATATGTATGTGTGTGTATCTATTGTGTGTGTTTTTGAGCTTATGTGTGCGTGTTTGGCTGTGTGGATGTATTTGTGTGTATGTGTATTTGTGTGTATTTGTGGTTTGATTTTGTGTGTTTATATGTGTGTGTGGGTGTGTGGGTGTTCGTGTGTTTGTCTTTATGTGTTTGTGTGTGTGTTTGTATGTGAGTGTGTATGTAATTATTTTGATTTTTGGGGGTGAGTTTATAGTGGTGGTAGTTTGTTTGCTTGTGGTTTTGGAAGGTGTATGTAATAGGTGACATGCAAGGTGATAAGTGTTTTTGGTAGTTGGAGGTGTGTGTGGGAGTAGAGCTAGCTTGTGGTGTGTGGGTGTATGATGTGTTTTTGTGGTGTAAGAACATGGTATGGGTGTATGTGTTTTGAGTGTGTGTATCCCGTATGTGTTTTTCCAATAGATATTCATACCGTAATGGTATATGCAATAACAATGTTTATAGATATGTGGGGTAAGACCCCAAAACCTATACATGTGGTGTAAGAACATGGTAAGTACTTACCATGTGGTCTCCAAGACATGCATTTAGTTGTAGGTATATTGTAGCGAAAGTAGAGGATATGTCTAGAGTAGGAGGTGACTAGAGAGGGAGGGGTAAAGACAATGGTAAGACTAAAGTGTATTGCAACTATAGTAGTGGAATGATATATCATTGGTAGGGGTCTGACACCACAATTATCAATGATGTGCGTCCATCTTCTTCCCGTTCTCTACTAAGAAGACTATGGTTCTCTACTAAGAAGACTATGGATCTTCGGAAGCTTGAAATGAAGTCAAACCTTCCTATCCTGCAGAGATATCTATGCTTTTCTGGGGCATAAATTAGATTGCGACATTTCTTTCAGGAAAGATGGAGTCTATATAGGTTAGGACGTGAAATCTTATGATTCATGTAGGACGGTTTATCTTTTTAATACAATTCATCTGGAAGTGGTTTCCCTTATTGTTCGTTTGGTATTTCTCATCAAAACTTTCCCAACTTTGACATCGCCAACTCCAAAGTGTAACATGGCAACCATTCTTCTGTAGATTTATCGAGGCAAAGATACCGTGACCTCTTTCCTTATTTCTTTTATAAACTCAACCTTTAGTTTTCACAATCAGCTGAAAGAGGAAAGAGGAAAAATGCAAAGATTTTGAGTATTCTAATAGAGACCACCAAACTCTTCTGCAAGTACAGTATTTGATACCTTCAACCCTTGAACGTTGGGGCGACCAAAATCTGGTTGATGGAAGAATGTAAAATGCTCCCACATGATGATAAAACATTACTTTCATCCAAGTTTTTGTGAAGGTGTTGTCAATGAGTACATGTATCATATGCACTGTAGATACCCTTCATAGAGTGTGTAACTTTTTCTCTAAACAAGAAAATGTTTGTGACATGGAAACTCAACGTAGTGTATTTTAGAAACTTCTAGCTTTAGCTCTAAATCTGAATTTGAGTCATTAAAGTGATATTTTTTGAAATTGAGTCCACCTAATGAAATGAAGTTTATCAAATCTAGTTTCCAATCCAATTTGAAAATTTGAAAAACACATAAAATTGAATAAGTTATTGCAATTTGAACTTTGGGCATATTACCATGGATGACCAATTTTCTAATTTTAGCTGAACACGGAAGTTTCATCTACACCACAAGTTTCAATGCAATAATGTACATCTTCGGTGAAATTATCATATTTTTAACGCAAAATTTGTATATGATATGAATATTCTTCAATTTTTCTTCAAAAAATCACAATAATTTGACTTTTCACCAAAAAAATCTTGTGTTTTTGTGACATGAACAAAACATGTGATGTCATCTCTGAAAATGAAATAAAAATATATCCGCTTATATTTGATGAAGAATTAGAGCACATAAAAATCGGGATTGATGCCACTGTCATAGCTCCGTCCTTTAAGGGTTAATGTGTAAGAATGCGTCCCTAGATCTTTGTGGCTGCCAGAAGTGCCTTTGACATCCACGGTGTACAACGCAATTTTGTGCGTTTGTTTCCGGGACAGCTCGTTCACGTGCTTCTGTTCCACAATGCAGATGGTCATACTCAAAGACTCAAACTCAAAATCTTAATAAAATTGACCATCTGATTGAGGTGAGCAAACCTCTAGGCTCACACGAGAGCGCCCCAATATGATGGCAGCAAAGTTGCTGAAGAAGCTGCCAGATTTGTTCTAGATAGTGCCTGCACCAAAACACAACAGTACACAACCTATCTACACTCCATTCAAACCTTGCTGAGAGCATCCTCGGATTCTACTGCACAGCATTTTCGACAATCGGCTTCCGAAGCACATCCAGGATCAAAGTCGGGCGAGAAGTCAGATATCACAGAGACGTGATCAAGCACCTTAAACATATCCATACCCTATAAGGCCGATCTCGAAGCATTCACAACCGGTGGTCGACGCAGAGGCAGCATCCGCAGTGGTATGCGCACCAATTCTACCCTACTCTCAGCGTCTCTACGGCCGCTGTCCGCCGCAATGCCGATCCGTCTCTGAAGCGACCCAGAGACGCCGCTGCAACGCACTCCTGTTCCAAACCTCGCATCATGAAAACCTCAAAACCCTAAAATAACTGGACTCTGATGCGATTCTAGCGTGCGATTGTTCACGGATACTTTACGAGGAGAGGGAATTGTGAGCGCATGATGGTGGTGGCGTACGGCGCGCCCGATTCACTATTGAAAACACTCGCATTTTTTCCATCAACCTACTCCACTTCCCTCCACCTTTCCTGAGCTCGCAATCACCTTCACGGCCACCAGAACTCCATCAAACCTCAAATTCCAACAGAATTGCAGCAAAACGATGTCAAAACTCTTTCGACAGTGCTCAGATCCCTTCAGAAGCAGAGTGAAAAGCAGAGTGAAAGGTAAAGTGAGGTACGAAAAGGTAACATCTTTTACATCAGGAAAGTCCGAGGGCCTCGTTTCCATATGGAAAGCATATATTCTTTATATAAAGTGCATCTTATACAACTTGCATATAATAATCATCTACAAAATGTCCAAACTCTTTATAGAAATGATATTGTCTCAATACCTCTTGATTTCATTTCTAAAGGTCCAATATGAAATCAATTTGTTCTAATTTTTTATATGAAATTTGGATGAAGATGATATATATACAAAATCATACGTCTTCCATATGACAAAAATGTCATATTGTAAATATACATTTTGAAATATGATATAGTATATATAACAATGTTATATGGTATCCATATATGGTAAATTTAATATGAAATGTATATAGAGTATGTTGTATACAAAAACAATATGAAATTTGTATGCAACATTTTTAATATGAAGATCGTATGGAAGTGATATACCAAAATAATCATATAATTATCATATTGCCATATCATCACCTTGTAGTGATATAAACCTTAAGAACGATATATTATTCATATCAAATGTTCCCGTTAAGATAGAGTTCGATATTGCATGTGTATTGATAATTCGATATATGAAGGAATTTTTTTTAGTGAAGATTCATCCTCAATTATAATATTTTCATATTTCACAGTTAGGAATGTAAATGTTGTATGTCATAATGTATGTTTCACCCTTTTTCATCTTTCTCTTTTTCATAGTATTCATATTTAAAGTACATTTTCAAAAAAAAAATTACTAAAAAACCTCCAATTAGCAAATACAAAAGGACCCTTTGGGATGGTCGGTCTTGTACATAATTAATTCCTAAAGGACCAAGGCATTCTAGAGGAATATCTATTCCATTGATTTAATACTACCAAGATGAACTATATGAGAATGTCATTGTAGGACCTTCTCCTAAACTTATATGGGATGTTATGGTGAAAATTTTATAAATTTTGATCGTACAATATGAAGTTTATTTCAGTCAAAGTAAAAGCATTTGTTTTCAAAGAATACATTTGGTCCTTTAAGCTTTAATTCACATTGAAGAATGTCCAAGTTCAAATCTTACGCGAGGTTCATCTCCAGGAAGGGAAGGAGTCTCTCTAAAGTAACTAGTGGTAGAGCGTATGGATTGGTGTAGGCAGCGCGCCAACATGCGGGCAGACTCGATATAAATCTCTAGGTCGTTAATTCATATTTAAATTGCACTTTTTGCGTAAATACCATTATTGAAAATGATTTACAAATTTTGTATGATATTGACATAAATCCCAAATTATATGACATTAACTTAAATTTATTCTCATATAGATTTGAAATATCATTTGTTTAACCTTGCAGCAAAACGTGTTGATACAAATTTTAAATGATAACGATATAACAATTTTTTGATGATGCAAAAAATATCGATTCTTTATGGAAACAATATTATACCCACGAACCCTTGTAACAATATGATTTTTATATGAAAACGACATTGTCCCCATCCCCTTGGATTTTCATGATGTGGTCTAAAACCACCGTTCGCTAACGAAGCTTAGAGCATCTCCACTGATTTGCAACACTAGTGGACGCGTGGGGTCTGGGGCGGTGGAGAGCTCCACTCCTAGTCCAACCTTGCCACTGAGAAGGTCTCCGGCCCTACTCGTGGACAATTAGTTGCCCGTGAGGCAACAGCCTTGAAGGTCCTCCCCGCTTGTATTCCATTGGTCCCCTCACATGCTTTTCACCACATTTGCTACAGGTACTTACCACATTCCATTTTCACTTCTATATTTACGTTAATATTCACGTTGGAGAGCTAGTGTTGTAGAGCCAATGGGACTAGCTCCGGCCCCGCTTTGAAAAGGTTGCAAAAGGTTCTCCATAGAGCTCCACCGGTCTAGAAAACTAGTGGAGATGCCCTTATGTGCAATTTAGTTTGCCTGGTTTGCCAACCAACAATCAAACTTGTGTCATATGGGACGGGTTTGTTAGCAAACGCTACTCATTTGTCTCCATGTACACATGGCTACTGGCTTCAGGGAAATTCCTTTCAACAACGATCTCTATGATTGGGCATAAATAGTCCTTCTTAATCCATGTAAATATGGTCATTGGTGTATTTAATTCCTACCAAGGGTTGCGTCTCTTTGCATTTATGATTTTGGCCTTTCCACTCGGTTTCATTCGTTTATCCTCTTTATATTTCTTCAAAGACTTCGAGAAGCAGGTAGGCATTTTCCCGAACCTTCATATTGGATTAGGGAATCACTTTGGTGGGTAGAACACTATGGGTAAGCCGCTGACTTGGGCACAACGATGGATTGTACCAGAGGTTGGTTGAGACTTGAACATTTACTCAAGCAGAGTTCAAAGTAGGTTTTTGGATTGGAGCAAATGTTGTAGCGGATTGCAATGTTGAGGATATCTTGTTTTGGTCGTGTGTTGAGATATGTCTCACACACATCACAACATCAATGGATTTCTTTTTCTTCTCGTAACTTCCATCCATATCAGTGACTGAGCTCCTCTCGTTCCTACTTTCTTGTACATTTGATTTGAGATATGTGCCCAGATGAATTTTTTTTGCAAATGAGGGTGTCTTATCTTCATGTCCAACAAACTCTAGCAGTGATTGAATTGCAGATGTATGTAATTTAGATCCCATTGTAGCAAATAAATTTGAGCTCAACCATAAATATGATTGAAAACAATATTGATGAAGCTAGTTGCATCTGAGGACAACCATGCATTCTAGAATCTAACTTCAATTCGCTTCTTCTTGGAGTTCATACAAAAAATAAGTAAAGTCTAATGAACTTAAGTGGCAGGTGTACCCAATTGCAATCGTCATTGGAACTGCTCTAGGTCTTTGTGGAACTGCCATTTTAAGAAATGCAAGCATCAATCCCGACGTCAGGTAAAATATGTAGCTTCTTTCTTCATTGGACACTCAATGACAGAGACATGAGTCAATGGTCTCAATAATCATATCAATATCAATGGTTGATAAAAGAATACTATAAGATATTTGGCATGGTTGGTTGTGTAACTGGAGATCGTGCTGAAAAAGTGTTGTATGTGCATGTGGATTGGAACAAGTACAGGATCAACAAAGATGATCGTGCCGCTGGATGGCTGCAAAATTACAAGGAGGGCAAAGCCTATAAAGACAGTGCCCATCGGAGGTTTTTTTCCAAGCAATCCAAGATGGTAACCACAACACTTAACGAGACCTATGGAGGACCTAGCAGGCAAGTTTTGTTGGACTACTTGTAGTAATTGCAATTTGTGTTGTGATTTTTGCTCTGTAATTCAATTTTGACACCACTAAAATTGATTATTTTTAATATTTAAAAATAGTTCTTAAAATGAGTAAATGATCATTTCATCATTGATGGCAACTCATGAACACTTTTGAAGTCTACTCATTGTCATTTTGGCTTAATCTCCTACAACTCACTATATAATCTGCACTTACAGTGGTTGCTTTGTCTATTTAGGAGGATGTGAGTTATGAAAATACTGAATCAATTAAGAATTTGAAATATTATTTTGTTCATTACTCTTGAACGGATGATTGAATTGAAGCAATTCAATGAAGAAATTTCAACTTTAAAATGAGTTTTATGATTGATAAACTTAGAAAGGGATGAGATTCTATCTAGACCTCTCTACAATATGGGATTTAAAATAAATAATCTTCCAAATATTGCAATTTTGATCTAAAAAGTCATGTATTAAATTTACATGGTTGACACAGAGCACATGATGCATATCAAGCATACCCACATCTGCACACATATGATTTCCTCCATTGTTGGTACTCCAAAACACCAAAGAACTTGTGATAATAAGATAAGAATAAACTTAGATTCTTATGAACACCGAAGCATTTAATGATAAAAAGACAAACTTCAAAAAAATTCAAATAAATAATTCATAATCTCATACAAAAGTAAACTAATATTTTTACAAAAATAATTTATTGATTAGAATTTTTTTAATAAATCATTTTGACATTTGAAAGGAAAAGATGTCTCTTGGACATCAAATTTTGTATTCATCTCTGAAAAGATCAATTCCATTCCCGTGAGGTATGATTGAATGTAGAATCCTATTTAATCACACCTTTGCACTTTTCAAAGATAGTCTATATGCTTTGTGATAAGCTTTTTGCTTTAAAAATAATGAATAGCGAGTATCATATCCTTCTTGATGGTGAATCGTCACTATTTGACAATAATAGAAATTATTAACCATGGTGGCCAATGTAAAGATTGTAAGGAAGTCTAGTCCAAATTTTCATGTGCATGCTGGTGGTTTTAGTTGTTAAGTTGCCGCAAGTTTGTGTGCATGAGTGTGAAACCTTTGTGTTCGAGCGAAGTTGTGATTGAGAAGTATTTCACACCAACAACTCATACATAAATCTACAAGTGGCCATGAAAAGAAGGCATCCGTTGTCTTAGTGCATCAAACTTCAAAGAGATCATTGAAATATTTTGAAAAAAAGAGTGAATTGTCAATACGATGAAAAGAGTGAAAAAAAATGGGAAGAAGCTCTACCATTCAACATGGGATAAACTCATGCATATCTAAGAAGTTTCTACCGTACACACTAGTCGCTTTTGAACATCATTGATTCATATTGGAGGACATCAAAAGTTTTTGGAAATTCACAAGGTTTGTCTAGGTGATACCCAGGTAATACCAAGGTGATATCCACATAATGCCTAGACGACACCCATTGATACCTAGTGTGACCAAACCATTGCAGTTTGGAAAAATAATTAGTTCAACACTGTGTATGATATTTTCTTTGGTCACTTTTGGCACCTGCCCATCGAACTAATTCTGTTTAGAGAATTGATTGTGCAGGAAACTGACCCGCGCGTAGGGTAGATGTTTGAAGTGGCATTCGTAGGTTTCGATAAAACATTAATTAATAAATAAAACATTAGGAGAAGTGTGGTGTGTGGGTGATGGATCGTCCAGGGCCCAGGCTGGACGAGACGACTGCTTTGAAAGTGACGACGGCGGGCGGGGGCCAGGACGGAACGTACTGTACATCATCCTCGTCCAATGCGAGGACGAGAGCCTGGAGGGGCCCGTCCGGTGATTTTGGAACCCTAAGGAGCCCGGACTGGGCTGACTCTGCCGGCAACAAGTCACTGCACTCGCCCAACAAACCAATTTTCAAATTCCCAACCTCACTCTCCCTGCTACCATCATATTTGGTTTCCACATTTGGTCATCATTTGTATGGGAGCACCTCTCCGCAGGTGAGCACACCCCATCTTTTAATTTCTCTGCAGGACGGACTCCGTTTCTCACGAATTCCGCACTCTCTGACATTTTCTCGAGTCCTGTTTATCTCTTGCCCCACGCAGGGACGGACCGAGCGATCGCTCTCAGTTCTACCTTCGTATTGGTGTTCTCTTTTTACATCAGGGTGTTGGTACAATTGCGAGCTCAGCTTGACCTACGCGTGCTTGCGACTAATCATCTGTCGTCGAAGTGCCTGCTTTTCTCGACGAGATTCCTGCTGCTAGATGCGAGTTTCGGCTTCGATCTGTTTGATTCTTTGCTAGCTTGAGCCTTTGTGGCACGTTTTTTACCAAATTATCAGCAGTATTTCTGTGCATCGATAATTAGGCTTTCTTCCTTCTATTGTCCTTGTGGCGACATGTGTGATTCCTTTTCTGTCTCTACTCCGTAGACCAGGAGCGAGTTTGGTGGTCCAGACTAGTTACTTGCGTGGATTGGAGTAATTGCAGGAGAACACGGGAAACAAGTTCGTGGCTACTTCTTTGATCATGAGTTACTTAAACCTTCAGTTTAGTCTTAGTTCCTCTGAACCTCATGACCATTAGGGTTTCGAGCGTGACCTGGTTCTGAAGTGAGAATTGGCTGTTCAACAGGATTTCTGAATTCTTTGAGTGAGTGTTTTCAGGGGTTTTGAAGGAAGGAGAAAGGAGGTGCAATGGAGAATGTGGATATGTTTAATGCGGCTACGGCGCCTCTCACGTTTCACGACTTTTTGGATCGGATGCGCCATCCTCAAGCTGTAGATCTTGTGAAGTCCATCAAGAGGTGACACCTCTATGCTTAACATTCGCAGCCAAGCCACGCCTTCTGTGTTTAGGCCCTCCAGTTTTGAATGGAATCACCACTTGGTGTCCTTTATATGGGCGTTGGGAAGCTATACATGGAGAGTACGTACTTACTGTCGTCAATTGGTGTGTGCAGCTTTATCGTGGATTTTATGAGCAGGACACCTGACGCTGAGAAAGATAGTGAAAGTGTTCAAGCATTTTTGACTATCACGGAGGGTGCGTTTGAAGCTCATCCTCTGTTTGTCAATGCAACTGATGAAGAATTGGAGAGTGCTGGCGAGGTATTTTCCCTGCCGTCCGCTTTGATTTGGTGACGATTTCAGTGAATTATTTCTATGCTTATGAAACTTTACATTAATAATCAAGGAAGGGACTTTTTGTTTTAAGAGGTTGTTATATCGCTATCATCGAAAACTTTTCTGTTTAGATGCTTTCTCTTCTTAAACAAATGCTCCTTGTCGATTGTAGGGTTTGGAAAAGTACCTGATGACAAAATTATTTGTTCGAGCATTTGCACCATTTTCTGAAGAAGTGGAACATGATCAAAGATTGACTGAAAAGATGGCAATGTTGCAACAATTTATTCGTCCTGAGCATCTTGATATTCCACCGAATTTCCATGAATCATCATGGTTGGTATGTTGTTTTACTATTTGGATGTAGTACTCACTAATTTTAATTTTGAGTTACGTTTTGTTCTTTTTTCCCTTGGTTGAACGTGCATAGATTTTTCTTTGAAATTTTTTCTTCAGTATTGTCAACTGGTATGTGTTTCTGGAAATATCGTTCTGACAGAAATTTTTCTTTACTTTGACTGACTCAACGTGTACGATTTATTGACTTTGGGTGGGTTTGGCGTGAACAGTTAGCCCAGAAGGAGCTACAAAAAATAAATACTTACAAAGCACCTCGAGACAAACTTGTGTGCATCCTCAACTGCTGTCGGGTCATCAACAATCTCCTCCTTAACGTTTCTATTGGGTCAAAAGACAATCCTCCTGGCGCCGATGACTTCCTTCCAGTTCTGATCTATGTGGTGATCAAAGTAAGTCTCTTATCGAATTGTGTGTTCTTTAATGCATTTTAGCGACGAGAATTTGATTGGATTTTTTTGTTCCGATCTTGTTGCTTTCCATGACAGTCGGACCCCTCATTGAGGAACCTGCATTTGCCTAAGTTATGCATGGATGCTTGCAGGCGAATCCACCTCAGCTTCATTCAAATCTCCTCTACATCAATCGATACAGGCATCACTCTAGGCTGGTCTCGGAGGCAGCCTATTTCTATACCAACCTTGTCTCAGCACAACACTTCATTGATAACCTGGAAGCGACATCATTGTCAATGGACTCCTCAGAGTTTGAGAAGCAAATGCAGTCAGCTAGAGCTTTGCTGGATGTAAACCTTTCGGCTCAACCTTCCGTAACAGAAAAACACCCTCCAGCTAGTGAATGTGGTACTTTGAGATCAGATGAGCATGTATCACCTCGAGTCTCAAAGCGATCTGGAAATAAAGTGGAACCAGGCCCAGGGTTGAGCGTCCGAAGAGAAGATCAAGTGGAGTCACGAGTGCTTCCTGTAGAATCAGCAGCTCTTGCAGCAACCGCGGGAAGTGTGCCTGTTAGTCCTAAAGAAGGTTTATCTGAAAAAGAGAGTATGACGGTTGCCAAGCTGGAAACGTCTGGCTTACCGGCAGTATTGGAGGCGGACAAAAGTGGTGAACTAGCTCGAGACTACCCATACCTATATGCAAGTGCTGGAGATCTAAGAGTTATGGATGTGGAGGGGTTACTTTCGGACTACAAGGAGATCGTACTGAAATATGTTGCGCTGTGTAAAGCTGTCCACGTTGAAGGGGCCCATGGTGTCACTGGTGTTGGAAGAGTTTCTTCACCTCTGCTTGATCTGAGAGAGATTTCTGGGAAGTCACAGGCCGCTGGAGAGATCCGCAGGACCAAAGAATCGAACTCGCCTACGGAAAGCTTAGTTTTGGGCGAAGATCGGGCAGTTGTGAAGGAGGAACAAAGAGATGTGAAGACAACAGCTGATACTGAAGGTGTTCGGGACCTTTTTGAGGGCATGAGTCTACTGAACACCTCAATAGCAAACAACCCTCGCAGTCCTTCCTTTCGGGATGTGGCAAGTCAGGGACGTTCCTCCGACGGAAGCCCTCGAGGAACCGACGATCAAGGATCTACTGGACATCATGAGGACGCGGGACGTAGTGATGAACACATTGTTGCTGAAGACACAGGCGAAGCAACTCGTGAGGTCATAAAAGTTCAAGATTCTTAAATTGAGGTAGGTATAATGTTCCTGTGCGCTCTGGTTATGATCAGCTTCTGCAGGCGATGCTATGACGAACTTTTAGCTGTGTTTGACCTGTAAGATTTCTCTACATTCACTTAACAGTGCACCACAAATCTTCGCCACAACGAGGAGTTGGAGCATTGATTGAGATCCTCTTGCGAGGGATGCAAATATTGTATAATAAACAGATTAAATGTGTCTTTTAGCCTATTGGGATTTGTGGAAGACCAGACGGTGTTTGGCAACTTGGGAGTTTCAATAATTATAACTGCTCCAGTCGATCAGACTCTCCAACATTCCTGAGCCTAGTTTGGATGTTTTTTTCTGAATCATTAGAGACGCTTGCATATCGTCAACTCCTTTGCTACCGTTTCCCGTACTCACTGGTTTCCTACAAGTGAATGCACGAACTTTGGCTGGCTGGCCCCTACCTGACAGGTGTTTTGGGACATCCTTTAGAGCCCGGTATATTCCTTTCGAGCATTGCCAGCAGTGACCCTACCAGTCACTGCAACAGCAAGTTTAATGGGTAGAGTGAAGAAAAGGAAAAAAGCGCTCTCCACCAGCACAATCTACCCCTGAACCCACTATAAGCAGCGTATCTCACGACAAAGGTAGAACTGTCCGCCACATAGAAGGTTCTTTGCCGTGTCTTTGTTGCTTCCGACTACTGTATCTATATCTAGAGAAATCATGACTGCCGAGGGTTTTTGGAGATGCTCTAAAGTTGAGGAGAAGGCAAGTCAAATTTGAAGGCGTGGGCCTGGATTGGTGTGGACCCCCGGTGCATGACATGGCTGGCATGAGGTGGGGCCAAGGCTGTGACGTGGGTCGAGAAGTGGCGAGGGCGATGCAAACCATCTATCCCGGGAAATATGTTGCAGTCGTGTAGCCTGGTAGTCCTGGTAGAGCCCGGTAAATATTAGCAGTCGGGGGCCGACGAGAAAAAGTCTAGTGTATGCAATACGGTACTTGAGTTGCAAGGCTCTTGTTCTAGGACTAGGACCCATAATCCAAGATTGTTCATGATATTAATGTACATGTGTTGACTATTGGAATTTTTCCGCTACATGCACGCCGGGTTTGGCGGTGAGGTGGTGGACATGATGACTTCGTGGGCAAGGGGATGAACATCCAGGACCGGTTCTGTGGTAGGCAGTGATCCCAAAATCAGTTTTTGGAGATGGGTAGAAATGCTACAACCTGCACTAAGTTACTTTGAAGGAGTTTGGTAAGCTATCTCTTCTGTTCTCTTCTATATTATAATTTAACACTAGAGTGTTACCCGTGTCCTCCGGACACAACATTTTTTTGTGTTGAGTCCCCACCTCCCCGTCCCCTAGCCCTTTCCCTCCAATCCATCGCCCCCCCCCGTCCTTGTCCCCTTGTCCCCTTGTCCCCCGTCCCCCGTCCCCGTCCCCGTCCCGTCCTTTTATCCAAAACCCTAATTTTTAGCTTTTCATTTTATCCAAAACCCTAACATTTAGCTTTTCATTTTATCCAAAACCCTAATTTTTAGCTTTTCATTTTATCCAAAACCCTAACATTTAGCTTTTCATTTTATCCAAAACCCTAACTTTTAGCTTGTCATCCAAAAGCGTTTTTCATCTACGTGTTCATCCATTCGACGTGCCGTTTTCACCTATGCATTCATCCATTTGACAGATTCTTCATCCTGTATTCTTTTATAGATATAGATTCTATCTTTTGCTATCTTTAAAAAAATGTTTGGCCATTTTAAAGGAAAAGTTCTCAAGAGTGGGCACGTTGGGCAACTCCAAAAACTTTTGCTATGACACTTTATTGAAGGTGAGTTTATCAATACTAGCAGGTAATATTATTTCCTTTCATATCGTCAAAAAAATTCTTGTCTTTAGTGGAAAAAATAGCACATTACCCCTAGTTACACATTGTCACACATTGTTGGACAAGGTACCAAAATTATTTTTTTCTTTTCCACATTAAACTTAGAGATCTTCATAAAGTTTACTTTTTGTTTTACTATTACAAAACTTAGAGATCTTCGTATTGACCATACAATTAAACATTCTAAAACATATTAAGTTCACAAAAATATATAATATGAATTGACAATTTTTGAACCTCCACTCGCTTAATTGTTTTTAAACATGCTACATCCCTTCTCTACCCTAGTAAATGGTGTACAAGGAAATTATATCATGCTTAACCCTTAAACGTCAGTCAGGAACAATATATATATACCCTACGTGGAGGTCTACTTTGTACATAATTAATTCAAAATGGACGGTGTCCGAATTTCTTGGAAAATATATACATTTTGTCTAAGGTGATACCATGTGGTGCCAAGGTCATACTCATGTAATATCCATGTGATACTTGTGTAATATCTAGGTGATACCCATTAAGTCCGAACCATTGTGCGAGGAAAAAATTATTAATTCGACACAAGATTTTTGAACTAGACCTTGGGGTACGGTAGAACCATATTTTACACTTAAGAATACATAAAATGTATTAAAGTTTTGCAAGACTTATACCTTTGAATTGAAGAACCTTCAACTAACATCTGTCATTTGGAAGTCATTTCAATATCTAAACCTTATCATGTTCAAATACGACACCGTACATGTAGAATACGGTGGCCACCAGTGGCACCTTCTAACGTTTAATGATTAACATGATGGCAATAAATTTGGACCTTGTATACTGTATATTGGAGCCAAAGTTGAAGAGTTCTTTACTCCTGACAATGCATTTGTTGAAACTCTAGCTTGCCTTTCTTCGTGTTGTTCATGTACTCGTTCTGGGAATTTAAGCTCTTGTCAATATTCCTTTTGAACCCTTCTTCTAATTTCAAATTCCTTGTCGTGCATCCTCGTGTCCCTTAGAGTAGGGAGAAAATTTGTTTTCTATACTTCAAACAATATATGTTCTTGTTTCCTTCACTACTCATTGCACTAGAATCAACAGTTTTGAAGTGTTTTTGGTGTGAAATTGTCAAAGAAATTTAGGGGTTACTGAAGATTTTTATCAAGAGCACTACTATCAAAACTACTCAAAGAGCGGGATCATTATAAACAAAGATGGTAAAAATATTCATCAAAAGTAAAAACTTGTGCATTTATGAATCAAAATTAGTGTGGATACATCAAATGAGATTTTTAGTGTAGCAGCCAGAGTTTTCTTGGAGCTTTTCAACTAATTTTAGCCACTTTAGGAATCGCTAGTGGTAGGGTAAGCGGATTCAGCCGACTAAGTGATCAGGGATCCACAAGAACCGAGCTCTTCCATCGTCTCTTATATCGTTTCTGTTGCACAAGTCTGTGAGTCGCGGGCTACTTGTGCTTCGGACTGCGAAGTTGGGTTGGTCGGGATCAGCCAGGTACTTGTTTCTTTTCTATTTGGTTTGAATGTAGAATACTTTGCTATGCTAGAGGACATTGCTGTGCTCCTAATAACACCCACCAACTATGAAAATCTTAGAGATGGACGATGTAGGATTGTTGAGGTGGTGCAGACCCTTGACTGTGTGCTCGAAGATTTCGCATGTCAAGATTTTTGCATTTTTTACGTCGTCATGTCTCGGTAGAAATCGCAGTAGGGTGAGTTTCGCTTATCCAAAACCAGTCTACCTTTGTCGGTAAAAGATGTTTGTATGGATCATGCTGGGCGATATCTTGGAGTTATCCTCGTGCTCTCCGGCATCCATTTTCTGTGTTAGACTTGTGCTCACATCTTTGCCTGGCGGTAGGCCATTGTTTTAGTCGGCTAACGTGCCCGGGCTGCGCAGAATCTGTGAGGGGAAATCTTGTCGGACGTTGCATTTTCACCGTGAATTTCAAGAAGGTGTACGAATCTTCAAGAAGGTGTACTGCAGTCGCCATGGTGAAGAAAATTCATTGCCAAGTGGCTCCTACCGCCACACTTCTGCAAATGAAGCAGAAGATCCACGACAAGAAGGGAATCGCCATCCACGAGATGGAGCTCACGTACAACAATCAACACCTGGAGGAAGACAAGTCCCTCGCCGATTACGGCATCAATAATGGCTCCACTGTCATCCTCAAGGTGATCCCATTTTCAACCTAAGGCGTGGTTTAGGTTTCTCAAGATTGCAAACCAAGGTTTCTCAAGTTTATCGTTTTTCAATCTTCCGAAGTGTGTCTGACAGCTATGAATTGGGTATGAATTGGCTGTAGACCTATTCCAGAACCGGAAACTGCCCTTGTGAGGAATGTAAGCGGATGGAGCAGAAGGTGACGATCACTGTAACAGCGTTTCAGAAGTCCTTTCAAGTGGAGTGCAAACTGGGGCAGCCGGTGGAGGCACTCAAGAAAGCCATTAAGGAGAAAGAGAAGATCGCAGTGGTCAAGCAGAAGCTGTCATACAACAGTGTGGAGCTACAAGATCACAAACTCCTGTCGGCGTACCTGTTCAGAGATGAGGAAGCGGCTGGAGCAGAGCCTGTGGTGCACATGTTTGTTGACAGTGGGGATCCAACCATATTGGACAAGCTCCGCAGCACATTTTTCTTCAAAGGAGGCAAGAGTGCTCCAGCCGCCGCTGACACATGAATCCACGATCAGTGCCGCACCAGCTCTTCACTCTATTGACACCTCTCAACTGCATTGATCAACACGTATGGATCATCGCCGTCATATTGCACAGAAAATAACGACTCAAGGGTGAAGACACATTTCTGGCCGTTGGTGTCGATTGTAAAATAATAATTTCATTGTGTTTAAATGCCAATATCTTTCGATGTTCCTGATCAGCTTCGATTGTGCACCTTCATATGGGCTTGTTTCGATTTTTGGAAAGCTGAAGCCTTCTTCTGTCTGAGCTCTTCTCTTGAAATTTATGTTACTTCGTATTCCCTAGTCCAGGATTGTGTGATATGTAAGCCTTGAGCCCTCCTGACTCACTATTCTAGCTAGCTATTATTACTTGCAGGTGAGTATGATTGCCCTTTTTCATGTTCAGTTGAAGGCCCTCAACCTTACTAACAATCAATCAATCGAGAATGAGGTACATGTTCCACAAACAGTTAGGGTTTCGGTTTTGTGTTTGGTTGCAAGAGTGGTGTGGACTTCGCACCATCTCTCTTACTACTATGATTTCAGAGTTGGAAAGATAAATATTGTCATATTCATTATATTGGCACATCCAAGGTAGTAAAATAGTGACACCAATTGGATGCATGTGTTAAAAGTCATGAAAAGTAGTCACAAATCAAACTGTTTTGCATTGGCCAAAATAATAAGTGGCCAAATTATACAACCAATACTGCATTAAGAGCATCTGCACCAGTGGTGATTTTTCACAAGGTCCCTAACATGTCCCAGGACATGTTCTGAAAAAAAAAACATTTCCAGTGGACGGGTTCTCTGAAAATGAACCGGTTTTTGGACGTGTCAAATTCACTTTGGACGGGTTCTAAAAATAAATTTTTTTTTGACAATTTTTTCCCAAAAAAATGAATGATGCAAATATCAATTACATTATGTCATATATGACATGTGAATGTAAACATAATGGAGTCAAACCACTAATACCAAATCAAAAAACCAATCTTCAAGAGGTTGGATTCACCTGCACACATTGATTCATGAACCACAATATTTAGAATTTTTTTAACACAATGTCAAAGATTTAAATTGAAGGTAAACTAAGCAATTGTATAAAAATTTAGTTAATATAAACATGTTCAATTTTTACCAAAAAAAAAAGTACTTACCATTCAAACAAGTGGATGAATTCTCCTATCCTTCATGTTTTTCCAGACAAGCATCACTGCATTCCAATTGATGTTTTCAACTGGAATATTTGCACATGAAATGCGCATCAAAGCATCTAAAGCCTCCAACTTCAACCTAGTACAGAGATGACTCTTGATCAGGTTTTGTTTAGAAAAACCCTTCTCACATATTGCAGTGCTCACAGGAATCACCATAACTCTCCTCCACAAGTTACTCAAACCAGGCCAATTGATGGACCACTCTGGAGTTGTACCTACAAACTCCCATGCTTCAAATAAAGACTTATTTGGGATCATCTCTCTCATGGTCTCTACCATCTCCAAGCACTCACCTCGACACCAATCTTGTTCTTCTTCAGAACTCTCGAACTTCACAAACAACCTCTCCAACCACTCTTCAGTAATACGAGTCCTCTCATCATCATTTGCAGGATAGAGATTGGGGCTGAAGAGCTTGCATGCATTGAAGATGCCTAAGTCTGGAAACCTATTATTCAATGCATCCACCACCCTCTGCACATACTCTGCCCCAATGAGTTTGCACTCCTCAATAGTACCGGCTGTCCTAGTAACATTCTCCAAATGCATTGGATAGGTTCTCAGGCCACCATCTGCAATTGGATACTCCATCTCCATAGAAGATGCACAGGTCTCCAAAAATGGCCACAATGCCCTTGAACCTCTTTCAAATTCTACACCTCTAGCTACTAGAAAACATCTACTCAATACTGTGATACAAATGTTTAAATGACCTCCAATCTAAGTAATATCCACATGGTCACTCTGAAATAGCTTATTGAGTTTATTCAACTCAGTAAGAATATCCACAAGTAACCGTAGAAGGAATTGAAACTGAAAGGATGTGAGTTTACGATACCACATTGCTTCTTGTTCACGGAAAAGCTCTAGAAACGAGGGCATTCCATCCAAAATCCGTTGCATCACTTGTCCACGGGATAACCATCGAACTCCATGTATGTGGAGAACAACCAATGGATCCATCGCAAACTCCTGCATCAACTGATCAAGCTGTGACCGCCGCAATGATGACCTGCCCACCCACGTGTATGCAAAGTTGGAGAAATCATCCAAAACCTGTAGCTCCGGTGATGCCTCAACTGCATCGCTGGCTGCCAGTGCATCTCTAAACAAACACGGGAATTAATTAGTGAATATATTACATTCTAGAAAATAATGAAATTCATTAAAAAAAAACTTAAAATTAAAGACTCACCTATGTGCAATGCAATGCATATTAACAAGTGTTGGTACATCTGCTCGAAGTCTGTCTGCTAGTCCTTGTCTCACCCCAGTCATAGAAGCCGCTCCATCAGTAGCTAAAGCCACTAATTTGTCAAGAGGCCACTGCAACTCCTCCAATAAATCCACGACATTCCTATAGAATACCTCTCATGTGGCTCCTGGAACACCAGACAAACCAACATGTTGCATACGTGGAGGGCCTAAGCCACCACGAGATAGACTGCAAACATACACAATCAAATGCTGCTCTAGACTACGATCGGTTGATTCATCTACAAGAAGAGAGATCACCGATGAATCTCTAACTTCTAAAAGATCAACATCCCTCAAATGCTGTGAAATGGCCCACAAAAAATCATATGCAGATCGTCTACTAGTGTAAGCACCGTACTCATCATTGACAGGCATGTCTGGAGCCCTGAGGTGTCTAATTATCTGACACATATCCTCATACTGGTTGATAGCTCTATCATTAACTACCAAATGGTATAAAATCTTCATACAACAAATAATTCTAGCACTCTCTGCATCAATAGCATTTACCACATGTCTAGCCATGGCAAGTGCCTCAGGGTTATCTCTCACCGGTCTCCACCTGAGCATGGCATGAGCATGAAGGGTTGATCCTTCATGCTCCTTCACAGCTGAAAGTTGCAATGACTCACAACCGTCTCCTCTAGTCCCCCATCGTGATTTTTAACCAGTTGCTTGACATGTTGCACACTTCATGTAGGGCTTCTGTCTAGGGAGAGCAATGTGCATCAACCAGGGCCTTCCATGATGCCATACGGGCATAAACTTCCTCCTTCTTGGAGGCCGCGCTCGACCACCATGAGCTGGAACCTGTACTCCTACACTATCCTCCTCATGTGCACTATCATCAAAATCATTGTCCTCCCCCATCTCATTCTCTTCCGCCATCTCAATGTCCTCTCTAATCTGATCATGACCTTGAATGCCACCTTACTCTACCTCAACATCAGGAATACCACGTAGAGAACCCCTAATGGAAGATTCTGACAACTCAGGCACTTCATTCCTCCCATCACTCAAAGTTTGAGAAGAAGAAGATGCCCTAAACATATGGAGAATGCTTTGTTGCCGGGCATCTCTCCTTTGCCTGGGTACTCCAGACACTGGCAAAGACATAACTGCAATACATATTCAAAACAGATCAATCACCACACACATGAAATACAAAAACCCTAAATGTGTGACTTACCCTAAACCTAGACTCTATGTTGATTTCTTGTATACATTACTTCTCTATCACTTGAAAAAAATAAGAAATATCAAAGTAAACAAACATACCTAGGTCATGAAGCTTTAGTCCACCTCGAAAATTCACAACCAAGCTGAAAACGCACCACTGAGCTGTGCAAGAGCTGGACCCAAAAAATGAGCCAAAAACTGAACCTCGTAGTTTCTGCAGCCTGTGCAGCCTCGCAGCCTGTGCAGCCTATGCAGCCTCAGCCTCGGCCTGAGATGCAGAGCTTGGCCGGGCCAGGCTTCAGAGCCGGGCCAAGCCAAGCTCTGCAACGGCCAGGCTCTACAGCTACGGCCTGCAGGCTCTGCCTATTCTTTTTTTGTGTTTTTTTTTGGTTTTTTTTTTAATATAATTTTATTTATAAACATACGGGACGGGTATTTCTTTTTTGAACCGGTTTTGGGACGGGTTGTTTGTTTTTTAACCTTTCCATGGACGGGTTGGTTTTGAGATTACCGGTTTTGGGACGGCTTGCAATTTTTTTTGCCTTTCTATTCAAGGTTTTTGGACATGGACGGGTTAAAACTTTGTGAAAAATCAACCCTGATCTGCACCATACTGCATTAAGAGCATCTGCACCAGTTCCCAACATCGGTGGAGGAGCGGGGTTTAGGGCGCTGTCCTCCCCCACCGCTCATCAAACCTAGGTAGGGTTCCCTTCGGATGGGGCTCCGGCCCTGCCACCGGACACTTCGGTGCCAGGGGAGCGGACCCAGAGCTCTTCTCGAGATGAAGGACATTGGTCTTCAATTCAGCTTTTTGGCGCTTTTGCTACATTTATTCACTGCACTCACAACTTACTCTGTGATCAAAGTTCTTACTGCGTGTGTCTATGCTTTCTGTGTTTGTGATCTCTCAACTTGAATATTTTAATGTGGTGGTGTAAACCTAACCAGTTGATCTAACCAACTAACAGTTGGTGTTTGTGGGTCTCTAGATGAAATAGTGGTTATTGAGTTTTGCGCATTTTGGTGTTGGTGCAAAGTGTGTTGCATTCACGAATGCTGCGTATATAATTGCTCTAGAGGATGGGTTTGTGCTTAAATTAAGGTGGTTTTACCGCAAGCTGGTGTTGATTAATGGTGTCTGTAGCATACACATTGAGGAAGAGAATAATCCTTTGGCACCAAAAGCAACCCATGCAAACACTCCAGTTCGGAAACTTGAAGAGAAACTTGCTTTTGTAAATAGCCAACTTGAACTACCAAAACTGAGCACTGTGATCTCGAAGTTCACCCAAGCTTAAGTCGATTACGTTAAGTTGGCAAGTGTATGTTTACTTGAAAGAAAATCAGCAAGTTACTTTGAAAGAAAATTGGGAGTGACTGGGTGGGAGAGCTAGTAGAGCCCATTCCGGCCTAGCTCTCACCAGCCTCCAGAACGTTCTTCTAAGAGCTCCACCAGTGATGAGAACCGGTGGGATGCTCTAGTGCACCCCCACCCACTTAGAGACCCAACAAATGGTGGTGGAGTCTTTCTTGCTGACGTGCCCCATCGGTCCTAGAAGTGGCAATAATCCCTCATAGGAAGGCCTCCGGGCACTGTGCTACCTAGAGGGCATCATGCCAGAGTTGGGCACCTAGTTCGTGCCTATTGACTACTTTGTGGATAAAGCAACCTTTGCGCGACCTTTTCTTTCAGCTTCGGTGAAAGAACAACAATCATTGTGTGCTTTTTGTCCCTAAGTACTTATGTTTTCGTTTGTCTCTAAGTTTTTCTTAAAGGAGCCAGAGTAAACTCACTAAGTTCGTGACTAGGTGTGGATGGGGCTTGTCCTGGGGAGCCCACAATCTAGCTGCAATCTCACCCACCAATATCGGCCACTGGTGGCCATACTCTTAGATGTTTTGTGGGACACCCCCATATTTATGACCCATTTTTTTGATTGCAAGAAGCTCATTATAAAAAATTAGCACTTCCGAATGTATTAAAAAAGATTTTGTGTGAACAAAAACATCTAATTATAGTTTTAGAATTTTATGTTTTTCAAGATGTGAAGAGATTGATAGAACTTGACCAAAAGTGATTCGGAATTGGATTGCTTCTGAAAACACATGGAGATTTTGGTAGCTAGCACTCTAGGGTTACTCCATTTTTTATACTATGTCAAGTATTTTTTTAGTGTGTTTTAGGGCTTGTGAACCTAATTTTGAAGAATAGAAAGTAGGAAATTAAGGCTTTTGAGTAAATCACGGCACACCCACCTAGAGTTGAGTACAACATACAATTTGCATGAAAATATCCAAGATACAACATATACCTTAGATATTATGTACCTTAAAAAAATAGCCCATTGTCTTTCATTACAAGTGATTTGTTGTTGTTGATTTAAAAAATTTAATGGAAATGTCCATTAGCATTATGCTATCGATATTATCAAATTTTCATTGAATTATGCAGGCTATATCATTCAAAAGAAGTATATTTGTACAAAATTTGAATTTGTGACATAGTATAGAGTTTTGAAAATTTACTCAAACCGTTAAGCAGCTTTACCAAAAAATTGCACCCATGGGATGGTATGGATGTCTTTAATAACATTTCAAACTTAAAAATCCAAAATCAAATGTATTTTGCATTTGTGAAGCTTCAAAATGATCGTGACTCCCTGAAATATCCTCTATGACAACTTTTATATACCGCCATAGCTTGCTATCATCTTTTTCTTAAATGACTCTATTGTAAAGTAGTAGTTGATATAAGTTTTTGTATTAATTTTAAAACAATCATAAGGAAGTAAATTCTTGTGTAAGGGAGGAAACATGACAAAATAGATTTAGAGTTTAGTATTTGAAGGAGTGCAGGAACAATGAGCAGAACAATTCAGAGTGAAGGGTATACGTACGCACCATGTCCATGAAGCCACCCCATTGATGACAACGGAAGTGCCAAATACCCAAGTAGTTGTCTAACTAATGTGTCGCTTCGTTAGACGCCGTTTGGGAGAAAAACCACCAATCTTTGATGCCCAGGTATAATCCTTCCGCTTCTTTAGATTTCTTTGTATCTTTGTACCGTTTGTAGAATTAGATGTGATGTTCTCAAAACTCCGGACGTATGAGTTTGGTTGTCTATCTATTGAGGGACGTCATCCTATGCAAGAGGCATGACCGTTCTTTTTCAATTATCTTGATGGCGGAGTTGCCGCTTCCAAAGACCATGCGGACAACTTTCCAATTGGCGTGGGCACCGTCCGCCATGAAGCCCTTGAAATTAGGGTTTGGAATGCTACGACAAGTCATCACCTTCTTCAAAGACGACCACATCAACTTTTGTGATTTAGCATCCTCACTTTGCATGTCATAGACAACGATGATCATCACTCGGCACTACTCGTAGTGGTAGATGTAGCACGCCATAGTCGTCCAGCCAATCACTCATTTGACGTGGTCGAACATGAAGTTCTAGAGGTCTCCACAAGTCTACATTTGTTTAACGAGGTCGACGCCGCTTCTTGGGACTTCTTTGGACATGTTGAACATGTATACCTTCTCTTTGCCTTGTTCTCAAAAGATACTATCTTGGATATATGCGTAGGGGCACTTCAACTTGAGCTTGATGAAGTTGTCAATTGGTCCTCCATTTGCAATCAGCTGGAAGGTAGAGATAGAATTTTTAATGTTAGGAGATTGATGCATCCGGAATGTCTCTATGACTCAAACAAGCAAGTCCCCTCAAAGTGTTCCGGCATGCTTTTCCAATCGAGTACAAAGATCTCATTGGACATGAACTCATTGCTATGGCAAAGTTCTTGGCGGTAAGAGATTTATACACTTCATTATCTACAATCTCAATGGCTCTCTTAACAAACTCACGGCAAATACCCATAGCACTAGGATGTTTGTGGATGCCAACGTGAATGCAAGCATTACCAAGACCTCTCTTGTTGATGACGTAATACATTTGGCAAGGACAAGATGCAAGGCTAGAGGTAGGGGCTTACAAATTTGGCATAGTAGTGTGGAATTTGGAGGTGGTTTGTCCCCGATCGCAAAGACGTGTAGAGAAGTGCCCTCCCAGTCGGTTTTGTTGTGTGAGCCGGTGTGGCGCAATCTTAGGCAAGCTTTGTTCATGCATTTCAAGTGGCTGGGGCACGAGGAGGATCTAAAGATAAATCCAAAGTCATTCACAGTGATAGTAATATGAATACATTATTTTGCCGTAATTGGACAACTCGGACTTCCTCACTTAATCGCTAAGGCAACGAGTTGAACTCTTTCTTGGCACACCGGCTTATGTTATTAGTAGTCGTTCTAACTCCTTTTCTGTTGAGAAATCTTGCCATGGCGTCGCTCACATCTCACCATGGGGTGTTTTGTTTATTGTGTCCGCTGGTAATGATGGCACTATTAATATTCCCGAGGCACTAATCAATATTTGCTTTGGGATTAGAACTGGAACCATTCATGTCAAACAAGAGGTATTTGATAGTTTGGGAGCTTTAGGACATTCTATCTACCAAGTGAAAGACCGAGACGAAATAGTATTTGTGTGGAATCTGTGTTGTGGTTCTTTCAAAGTATATGGCGTTACAGATGCTCAAATGTGTGCTCATGCGTCGTGTGCCATTATGACTTCTAATACCGAGTACAGTGGTACGGTGCTAGTGCCCGGTTGGGAACACGGTCTAGCCCAACCGTTCAGCTTCTTAGTGACACTGAGGATGAGAATGTCTTTAATGAGAACTTGAAGGAATCATCGTACACCTTCAAGTAAAAACATCCAGTTTGTCCGGATGAGTCAATTCAATCCCCCAATACATCTCTAATGTCTACATGGCTTTCCTTTGAAAAGCCTAAAGTTTAAGAATAACCATAGTATCATTCCGTATGTCCGCAAGACTTGTTTTAGGAAGGGGTACTGCTCTGAGTTGGCTCGCGTTGATTTCGATAGTTTAGAGATTACACGTGTCAAGTATCTGCCTCCAAAGTACGGTGGGGACATGATGTTTGAACTGCCTCCACTTCCAGAAGGCATCTTAGCTCAGTTCCGAGGCGAGTTGGATAGGATGAGTAAACAATACCATTGTCACACATAATGCTAAACAATGACTACAAACATCATCAACGACTTTGGTCTCACATATCGCAAGTCAACATGTACTGGACATCTTCAATGCCTCAACCTCAATTGTGACTGTAGATGCACGAACAAAGATGACACTTATCAAACCAAGTGGAGTGGTCTTGTTGCATCATCGTGTCCTATTAATGGCGCTCCATTGGAGAAATCAACCTTGTCATGTATGGTTTGTCAATCCCCGCCGATTTGTCTAGCCCTTAATGATGCAAGTGTTCATAATGTGGCGTCTACCGATCCTGAACGCACCCAAGTTGCCATTCATATTGAATATTACCATCATCATATCTCAAAAGAGGTTGACCAATTTGCAATGGACGTGATGCATGAGTGCGGTGCCAAGGAAGTCTAGCATACATTGAAAGGTACTAATTCGGCAATCATCATGGCTGCAACCAAGAACTACCTTTTAATTACCTCATTTGTCGTGGGTCCGGATCTTCAAACCTTGCATGAGCATCCATGGATGTTGTCCCAGATCATTTCGAGACTCTATCATCGCCAAACATACGGAATTTGGTGTCAACATGCAAGCGCTTCTACAGTGGAGAGAAGGGGATAATAGACAACATCATGGAGCTGAAGGAGTTGTCAAAGTTCAACTTCATCCACAAGAACAAGTTCCCAAGCCAATCCAAAGGTAAAGTGTTTGTATTAAAAATGTGTGTCGATCGGCCTTGTAGTTGTGTTGACCTTGTTAGGGGATGCAACCTGGTGGAGACCTCCAAGATTGTTGGCTGATGTTTGATAATGTCAAATGGATCAAATACTGCAAAGGATTTATGGCTGACAGTGCTGGTGCTAATTGGCACGTTGTTCGGCAAGTGTATGGCAGCGGCGACAAGGATGTGCCCATGGAAAATAGTGAACGAACATGCTTGTTTCATTGGACAAGTGCCTTCAACGAGCAACCTCGAGGAGCATTCTCCCTGCCTTCCAAGATCAATACATTGTTCTTTGCAAGATCTGAAAGAACCCTAAATGACAAGAGGAGGCTAAAGCACAATACAACGTCATTCAAAGGTGGTGAGTGTCACCTAGAGCCACTACCAAAAGCGAGCGTCATGCCTTAGAAGATTGGATGGCTTTTTGGCACTTTTAATATTGACAATGGGGTGGCGCAATGCAGCTTGTAAATTCTTTCCATGCCTCTTTTAGTTTATCTTGTTGGTTAGAATGTTAGATGTAAACCCACAGTGGGTGTGTCTTATCAAAACCTCACACTCAACGAGCGAGCTGACATGCCATCTTGCAACCTTGCAAAGACAGTCCACAATAGTTGGCTCTAACAATCCAAAATACCATGACGTATTTATATGCGGCTATAGTGGATGACCTCATCCGGGCTTTCATGCAAATCACTTTGTATTGAGCATGGTTAAAGAGGGGCACCTCCGGAAAAGTTCTAGACAAAGATACGCTCCGTTTAAGATCTGCCCAATGTTCTTGCAATTCCAAATTCATAGCAGAAGCCTTCAAAAGTTTCCCAGAGACGGAGGTTTTTTTCACAACGACGGGCGAGCTTGAAGGGGCCGAGATTTTTGGATGTATTAAACGCAAGTTTGACATGCCACCTGGATCCAGTCACCGCTCCCACCGGTCCGATATAGTGAACTACTCAATTCCACGGGATGGCACAAGGGTGACTCGAGCGTGGATTGAAGAGGCCCTAAGTGGACAAGGCTTTGGAGTTTGACAAACAACATCAATGCTGGAATCTGACTGTGATCCATCAAAGTGGCACATTGCCCGCCTTTCAAAGACCTCTTACAAAAAATGCCAAGCATTGCAGGCTTATACTAGTGAGAAGTATGACACTAGAGTTGGGCGTGGGAGCCATGGTACACCAGCCCTAATATGTTGCATGGTTGTTCTGGCAGGAAGAAAGAATTCAAATCACCTTGGAATATTTCCATTGAGTTTAGGTTTTGTGTTGATGATATTGGCCAGCGCGTAAAGGGCTCAAAGAAACCATTTGTTGTAGATTGGCCATTAGTTCCAATAACATGACTACCGTAGGTGAACCTCTAGTTGGGCATTTAGTATTTAGAAAAATGCTTGCCGAATTAAGCGGGAAAATATTTTATGAAATTGCCGGAACTTGAGAAACTATATATTTACAAATTTTGTTACAATGGAAGACATCAAAGGGAAGTGGGGCTTGGAAAAGCCTCCCTTTAAGAGTGTGCATGCATGGAGGCTTTGATTTAGAACTCCAAGGTCTTAGGTTTGAACCCCACGGTTGTCAAATGCACTAAATACAATAATACGTGATTTCTTGCCAAAAATTAATTTATTTTTATTTTGGATGCCGAATGGCCCATAGTCACTTTAATTAATCATTCGGCATGGAGGTGCCGAACTAGAGGTTCACCTACGGTAGTGAAGCTTAGCACTAATTTGACAATCCAAGAGATTTTATCGTTGGAAGAAGCAAGTTTTTAGTTAGAGCAACGTGGAGCTATATCACCTCGAAGACAATTTCAAGTGTCTTGAACATGCCTCTCCTGCGATCCCACTTCCCCATTCCAGAGAATCCAAATTCATACCATACCTTCCGCAACGGCTACGGAACTCGCAAAACTTTGGATGCGTCGTTGGTTGAGCACCGGAACAAGCAGTCAAACGCAACGCTTATGAATAATTTTTATGTCTCCAATCTCTATGCCATACCGTATCTATGATGGAGATGCGTTATCACTCTTGACACCGGGAAGGAAGAGCCCTAGTGCACTACCTTCACGGATCTCCCGAGATATTTATGCCTTGATTTTTTGAAGATGCAATCAGAGGCGTTGGGGAAAAAGGGGCAATAGAAATATTGTAAGCATTATATTACATTCTGTTACTTATATAAGATGGACTACAAGGAGGACTTATTTATGCATGCCCTAAGCTCCAGCTATAACAAAGTTATGCGCATATTGGAGCTTGGTAATATTGCGGAACAAGCTTGACAAACACAAGGAAGTCTTATTCTTCATCACTATTTCTATTTCTAGACAGCTCGTATTCAAACATGTTGAATTGGTATTGCATCTCGTAGGTATAGCTACTAGTCATTGTATCAAAGTTTTTCTCATAGCTATTTTTTCTCTGTTTTTTTTCTAGTACTAGCTATTTCTATTTATTTTTTCTAGTTGTGCCGTGCATGAAGTGCTATGTTGGCAACTTGCGGCAGTTCCATCAAGTGGAGACAGCATGTCACACCTAAGATTTGAACCCACAAGCGCTCTATTTGGAGAAACTCCATATCTCCCGCCATCACCGAGTAGTTAAGCACGGTTGTCAGGACGCTCAACGTCCCTGACGTCCGGACGTCAGGACGGAAGACGTCCTCCGGCCTATCAGGACGTCCGGTGACATAACCAGTTTTGTCAATTTACCCGGGGGTAAATAGCCGTCCGCAGTCCCGGTTGACCGCTCATTCCGTCCGCTTGGGAGGACGGCACGGCCGTCCGCGGCCGACCGCATGGCCGTCCGATGTTTTCCGCGGCCCACCGCACGGCCGTCCGCTTCAGACGACCGGTGTCCGTCATCCTCCGTCCGCATGGCCGTCCGCCATGGCCGACCGCCCGGCGGCCGTCCGCCGTCCGCCATGGCCGTCCGCCAAGGCCGACCGCCAAGGCGGACGGCCTTCTCACTACAGCTCCCCCGTCCCCTATTAGATTGACAATGAATCGTCTCCAACGGTCAGAATCACCGTGAGTATAAAGAAAACAACACATGGAGCCTCACTTCACTTCTGAACTTTTGTTTCCCAAGAGCTTTCAGCTGCATTATGTATCTATTGCTTGGTAATCATCGAATTCGGAAGTCTTGAATATCAGAGTTTCTTTTGGAACTCCTGATATTTCTTCCACATACTACCTATCACGTTTGTTCATTTCTCGATACTACATCCATCAGAATGTCTACCAAACCTTGGTCTCCTTGGTATGTCGAAATCACTGAAGTACAAGGCAGGAAGACCGACTTTGTCCGATGTAGTCTTTGTCACCGCATTTTTGCAAGAAGGCTAGAACTACAACTAAGTCATCTCGGGTACGAAGAAATCCCTGGCAAGCGCAATAGCGGTGTTGGCCTCTGCACCAAATTGACACCCCGCGTACAAACTTTGTTTAAAAATTATCGTGGCACTACCCAAAACACAATGGAGAACTTTTCTCCGAACATTGCCCCACCCCACCATTGAAATCTACGCCTGCCTCAGGATATAGCACGCCCAAGTCCACCGGCGAAGATTCTTGTGTAGGGTCCACTCAAGCCCCCCCCCCGGTGATTTTACCATCAACTATGGTTGAACCAACCCCCACCTTCCACCACGACTTCACCAAACAAGGGAGTGTAGGTGCCACGTTCCCCAGATTGGTGAGGCAATCCATGCTCGAAGAGAGCTTTCAAGAAGTGGAGCGGCGGGAGCTAGACAAAGTGTGGGCGAAGTTTTTCTACGATGCAAACGTGCCGTTTGCTATAGCACGGAATGCTGCATTCAAGGAAGCCGTGATGAAGACTGCCTCTTTCAAAAAACCATATGTCCCACCCTCTTACCATGACATTCGAACAAGGTTGTTGGGATAAGCGAAGGCTGATTTGGAAGCACAACTCAATAAAAGACTGTTCGAGAGTGTTCGGAAGTTTGGAGGAACTCTAGCCATAGATGGGTGGACGTCTGTGACTAGTCGCCCTTTGTGCAATGCAATGCTCGTGTCTCCCGCTGGAGAGCTCTTCTTGGGAGCTGTAGATACTACGGGAAATGAAAAGAACGCTGCGTACCTGGCATCCATCATGTTCAAGTTCATTGAACAAATTGGCCCCCACAACATTGTTCAGGTGTGTACTGACAATGCTCCAGTCATGCTCAATGCCTCAGCATTGGTCGTCAAGAAATATCCATACATATACATTCAAGAATGTGCCGCGCATGCCATGGACTTATTATTGGAGGACTGGGGGAAGGCTACATGGGTAAAAGAAACTCTCGAGAAGGCCAAGTTCTTGGTTAAGTTTGTCAAGAATCGGCAAATGCCCCTCGCCCTGTTTCGTAAACACAAGGCGAAGTTCAGCCTATTGCTCCCCGGGCAAACAAGATTTGCATGTAATTTTATAATGATAGATCGCCTGCTGAAGGTCAAGGAATCATTGGAGCAAACCGTCGTTGATCCGGAATGGCGGGCATATGCCTCCAAGAAGTCACTCTCGGCTAGAGATAAAGTAGTCATTTCTCGAGCCATCAAAAGAGTGGTTCTAGATGAGCATTTCTAGGAGCGGTGTACGAACTTCCACGAGATGGTAGCCCCTGTAGTGTATGCGCTTCGGGAATTCGATGCCAAGGAACCTTGCATGCCGAAGGTTTTCCACATCCTTCGCGACCTCGAGAAGAATGTCCTAGCGTTGCATGATGAACCATTTACTCTCGATAGCGATTTAGCGTTCATTGCTGAGGACGAGTTCTACGCACGGAAACGGATGATGACCACGGATTTACATTCCGCGGGTGTACTTCTCAATCCTTATTTACTCCATGACGAAGAGTTGGCCGATGATCCGGATGTCATCACGGCATGCAAACGAGTACTACAAAAGCTATGTGATCCTAAGATTTACCCGGACGTAGTGAACGAGTTCCTCGCATTTCGAAACAAGGATGTACCATTCCATGACATGTTGGATCCTAAGGACCAAAAATGTTCTCCGTATGTTTGGTGGAATTTTGAAGGTGCTTGTCGAAAGCTCCTTGCACCAATTGCAAAGAGAATACTAGCGCAGACAGTGTCATCTTCTTCTTGCGAACGCAATTGGAGTAGCTACTCTTTCGTCCACGACAAGAAAAGGAATCGGTTATTACCGGGAAGGGCTGATGACTTGGTCTTTGTGTATACAAACTTGAAGTTGCTTGCGAATGCAAAGTTGACGGATGAGAAGAGGTGGTACGCGAAGAACATGGATTTAGAGGATCCACAACCACGTGAGTTGGATGACCCGGACTACTCTGACGATTCAAACACCAGTGCCCTTGCCAATTACGATGTAGAGCATCTAGACAATGACATCGACACAAGCCCTTCTCAACGTATGGATCATACTTACGGCGCCCCAATCACCGAGTATGATTTTGTCGATGACGACACTCTTGCTGAGAAAGAAGATGACTTGTTGTTCATAGCGCGGTACCTGAATGAAGACGGCATGCTCAATAGCAATAATATCCTTTGTCGTGGACCGACTCCGCTTCCGGAAGACACGAAGGACAAGGGAGGAGAAGATTTATCATCCGACCATACAACGGCACTACACGGGCAAAAAAAGCAAGGGTCCTCAGTGAAGAGTGTTGACGAAGGCATCCACGGTCTCGCACTTGCGGACAACCGCGAGCAAACAATGAAAGAGCCATTCCTAGACGACACGGTTGTTCTCGGGGAGAAAACTATGGAAGGCGGTACTTACGGCGGTATACGGAGTCCCATTCACGTTACGGAGAAGAAGGCATCCTCTTCTAAGGATCAACCGTCCTTGCAAGGTCGCGCGTCGCGCTCTCTATTTGCAACCCCTCTTGCAACGGTCACTACAACCAATTTGAAATCCTCCCACGGTTTGGTGTCCCTTTCAAAACATGTGCGACCCCGAATGCCGCAACACCCATCCGATGGCCTACCTAGTGATGGCGATGTACCTCTGTCTAAGCTCTTTATACATCACCCCGAGGTTCAGGGAGGTTTAGGGTTACAATCTAGGCGGCCTACAAACGAGACGAGGAAACGTAAAGCTTCCATGCATCCATTTCTTCGCATGCGACCTAGTAATCCCATTGATGTCATTGGAACTTGTAAGAGATTCAAAACCGTTAAAACATTGTCGACCAAACGGAGAATCAAACAAGAACCCGCCACGGATAATGAAGACTATCCTTCGGGATCTAGTGGAGCTGAAATCAAAGATGATAGCGATTACGAACTTCCTACCGATGTGAATGAGTAGGAAAATTTGGCCCATTTACGTAGTATGTATTCACCGCACTTATTTTATATGTTAATATTGTAGATCGAGTTTAGGATACTTTATAGTTGTTCTACGTATGCATTAAAAGCTTCTATTGTCTCAATTGATTCTTGGATTTCTTCCGAATATCAATAAAGTTTTTTCATATATGCACAAGTTTTTCATCCATCTCTTTTGCTATTCTATTGTCTTGTGTTTTGTGTATGGACTTAGTCATCCCATACGAAATGACTTAAATATGTCATTCTTGTTGTATGCAAAATGTGATTCGAGTTTGCAAACTTCTATTCATTTCACTGCTTCGCATCCACCTAATGCACCACAATATTTCTAACACCGACATACAATTCAAGAATTCAGAAGTTGACAAAATAAATTACAAATTGTAAATCTTTATTTCAAAAAGTATGCTCCACCATGGCATGCCTCCGACTTCTTGCCACACCATTCCTTAAACAAGAACTACGCTAAGCTTTACATTCATCTACCACATTCTATTGCCTTGAAGAAGAAGGCTCGTCGGTATGATCCGTTCGAGTGCTACTACGAGTCCGCGGTCTCTGGCTTGGCCTAGCAATCCTCCCCCCCTCTTCGTACTCTCGATCCACGGCTGCAATTTCCCTATGGATCTCCGACCACCAACTATCGTCGCTGTCATTGCCATCATCCCTCTTCCGCTTCCCGCCAGGATCCACCTTCTTCGCCGCAAAGATTTCCATAGCCTTTTTTATTCGTTCCACCACATTGTTCACAAAAGCGTCATTCCGTGGGAATGACACCAATAATTCCCCTTCGGGTTTCTGTAGCACATTCCGCCAATAGCCAATGGCGTCCCTAATCCTTCGATCAAGAGCTTGCACCGCATCCCAATAAGAACACTCTACGTCTTTAAAAGAATCCTCTTCTGTTGAACTCCGTAGCTTTGCGGCCTCTTCTAACTTTGCAAGGACCAGGGCTCTTCCCACCAAAGTACAATTGTACTTCTTGTACTCATCTCTCATCTCAATGCCATCGTTTACCTCATGCCATACACCATCTTCTCCCTTCTCAGCTCTCCTTGGAGGAAATCGGAAGAAACGCTTGTGCTCAGTGCTCGAATGCCCCCCAAAGTTGCGGCAAAACAACTCTTGTTGCTCGCCATCTTCAATCTCTCGCGCCCGTATCTCCACCTCATAGTCTTGTGTCATCCAAAATAATGGATCAATTTCCATCCCATACTCCTCGTATAGTTGGTGACACGAAAGCTCACTATTCCACATAAGTGGTTTTCCCCACTCACGATAGTTCAAGGATTTCTTCGGAACTTGATCCAAGGGGAGATTCCATCGGTTGAACTCGTGCCCCGGTGGCATAACATCTCTTATCCCCATCACTTCGTAGAATCTTGTGCTAATTGGAGAGCGACACATAGGACACGCCGATTGTATCATAGAACCTGCGGAAATGCAAGTAATATGAAAGTTATGGCCACATTGGCCCAACGTATACGCTCCCTCCGGACCGAAATGATCTTGGCACAAGCTGCATTTGTCATTGAGGAATGCCGGGACATGGTCGTAAGTATGGATTATTCTTCGCTCCAATTCTAGAAAATGTGATGAGAAGGTATTGTAGGGCAGCCATCCTTCCTCCACTTCTAAATCCCAGTCAATACCATGGCTCTTTCCCTTCCGATGATAGTTTGTGCGATCCATCATCTCTGGTACATCACCCCAAATAGTAACCTTCGTGGACTCATGTCCACGTTGTCCAACGAGTTTCTTCAATCTCTCCAATGAGGTATCCACGAGTTTACATGATTCTTGTGATTCGGCGGCAAATTTCTTCAGATCATGTTGTACTTTTGAGACCATAGTCTCCCTGTCCTGAAGGCGATGAACCCAATCCAACCAAGGCATTGTGTTCTCGTTCCATGGTGTGTCGTCCACCGATCTCAATGTCCTCCGCAGTGTCTCTAGTGCCGCTCGTGCCTCGTCCCTCTCCTTATTTGCCACTTCCAACTTCTGTGACATCGATTCCATCTCCCCTATACCTTCCACTATCGCCTTCCCTTTTCCAGGCGCTGCAGGCCGTACTTGGCTACTCCCAGCTAGTACTGCCAATTGAACAGAAGATGGCTTAGTCGGTCTGTTAGATTTGACCGGTGTGGCATCCTCTGCATCGTTCCCTCCAAACTTGGAAAGAGAAAGGTCGTCAGAAGTTTCAGCGTTGTCGTCAATGACTACCACATCCACCTCACGAACTTGCGCATCCACCTTTCCGACATCCCTGTAAGGCGTCTCCTACTGGCCTCCAGCATACGCTTGTTATTTTCTAATTCCCATTTAAGGTGTCCAGTGAGGGTTTCGTTTTTATAGGCCTCCTCCTCCATATCTATCACTTTCTGAGTTAGTGCGATCCTGTCTTTTAACATTGGCGTTATAGAGAAAGCCAACGTGTCGAAGCCATCAGCGGCTCGTAGCACATTCGGAGTGATAGTTGAAAACGTATGAGCCATATCTAGAAGATGAGGAGCCATTGCTGCAAGAATTTCGGCCCCGTCCACTAAATTACGTGCCACTCTCACTATTCCATGTATTTCGTCCCATTCGTTCGAATCAATTGGCAGATCGATTGGATGACCAAATTCTGTTACTTGAGCGTACGCTTCAGCCCACTTAATACTCAAGTCGAGCAAGGCTTTCAACTTATCATTGTTTGGCATTGTTCGAAGCATTTCTTCAATATTGGAAATCAAAGTACCCTTGTCAATGATCGGGTCCTTGGAATTTGGTTCCAATGCTTCCGGCGTTGAAGTACTTGGCCCGACATCCATTGTCTTTGGTGCCATGCCTTCCAAAGTTTGAACGTTTGGAACAACGATTTCTTCTCCATCCATATTCTCCCCCCCTCGTTCCGCGTTACCATGGTCTTCACCTCCTACAATTATAATATTCGGAATATCTGATTGTACAGGGTCTTCTACCGTCGTTGTCTCCACACTCTCTTTGGGAATTGTGGTTGACAATATATTGTCGACCACAATATCCAAATGTTTGTCAGACTCCATCACAACGGCAACCTCCTCCACCGATGGTTGTATATTCGGCATGGTATCCACCACGGTCATCCGACGAGGCTTTTTCTTCAACTCCTCCAAAATAGCCTTGGTCATGGTCGATTCATGATTGAATAAATCATGAATATGCTTCTGTTTTTCCCAATCCTAAGCGGATATTGTTTTGTAGTCGGAAACGTGCTCCAATCCACCTTTCGTTTCAACACAACCTCAGTGTATATCATTGATAGAAGGCTATAATTGAAAAACCCTTTGCTTCTTGGGCGATTTCCAAACAAAGCCCGCCAAACCTCCTATGCACAATAAATGAAATGATCATCTTTGCACATCCACGGCTTGCAAGCAAAGTAAGTCGCATGACTTATGTGGCAATCTCTTGGCCAAAGTTTATCGATGTGGTACATCTTCACGTATTTCTTGCATGTCTTGGATACCCAGTAATCGACCATTTCAGCCTCCCAACCTTCCTCCGCCTAAATGTCTTCATTGTCCAAAATCTCCCACCGTAGATCATGAGTAGCACCTTTTTGTTTGAACCGTTTCTTCGACTCTCCCGTTCCAATTTCACTCACATCTTCCACCACGATCTGCTTCTCCGTCGCCATGATACCGCTTGCTTTTAAAAAAACAAACGCGGAAACTCCGGTATTAATTTGTGAATGAATGGTTTGGAAAATTAAAAAACGGTTTATACGGTCACAATAAAAGGACCTCCATCTCTTCACCTAGTAAGAGCAACAAGTACAGAAAACTGTAACTGCAGCACATCCGACTCGGCATGAGAGGAGAGGAAGTGAGGAAAAATGAAGTGGCCGTCCGCATGTATATGCGGACGGCCGCCTAACCTAACCGGGCGGCCGTCCGAACCGGCGGACGGCCAATCGGTCGGCCAATGGGCCGGCCGTCCGAACCGGCTGTCGGCCGAGCCTGGCCGACCACGCCAGCCGGCCGTCCGCAACCCGGCCGTCGGCCATACG
>OZ020523.1:21666993-21867086 GCA_963971425.1 Bryoerythrophyllum caledonicum
AAACCGCAAAAACTCCCCCCAAATGTGAATCACTTTCTCCCTCCAAAGATGAGGAGCCAATGGATGGAAAATGCCAGCCAAAGCCACTCCGCATCCACTCAAAAATATATTTCAATTTTCGAGAGGGGAAGGAAAAAGTGAGAGAGAGGGGTTGCGGACGGCCTTTTATAGGGTGGCGGACGGCCATGAGGCCGACCGCCACCGCGGCCGTGCGTCCTCCAATTGGACGGCCGATCGGCCGGTCGCACGGCCGTCCGCGGATCGGACGGCCGGGCGGACGGGCGGCCGTCCGCCCGATCGGTTGGCCCTAAAGCCGTCGGCCTAATCGGACGGCCGTCGTGTGCCCCCGCGATCAAATCGGGGCCGTACGATTTGTCCATCGGCCGTCCGATCACGCGGACGGCCGAGGTGCCGTCCGATCTCTCCGACGGCGCGGTCTGGTCGGACGACTCGACGCATTTCGACGGCTGAGATCTCGCCGCGTCGCACTTCGTCGAATCTGACGGTCCAGAAAACTTACTACGGCCTTCCGTAAATGCATTTTACCCCCCCCGGACGCTGCGTCCGACGTGACGTCAGGACGTCCTCGTCCTTGGACGTCCTCGTCCTAGGACGCCCTAGGACGCTCTCAGACCCCCAAGGACGTCGGATTGGTAACCCTGTAGTTAAGGGTCATTTTGGACCATTGATATAGCAGTAGAAAAATCTCATTCTATTGCTTTGACAAATAAATTGTCTTACTCCACATCCGCTACTTCAACACTTTGTGTTCATTCTAAGTTTTCAAATTTTGATTTTGTGTAAATGAGGCCCCTAGAAGTATTATCTTCTGGAGGAATAATATAAAATTTAAAAATTCATGACTACAATTTGGGGATAGGAGTGAAGAAAGGGGAAAGAAAATTGTCAATGGTTAATATATCCACGCCTATGGGATACTTTTTTAATTTAGAAAAGATTCCAACAATTTTTGTCAAAATTTATTGTTAAACCATTAATTTTCTTTAAAATCCATTTAGTTTTTTTTCATAAGTGCATTTTTTTTTCTTTCTGTTTTTAGGCTTTTTTTCTACTCACCACTCATCGCTGACAAGATAGCATTGTTGGTTGAAGATGTCATCCGTTGCCGAATCATTAGGAGAATGGAGAAGTAACTAAAAAAGGGTAGGTCGGGTGCAATGTGAGCCCCATTCAAAATTGCCTAAGCAGTCTGTTGGTCAATCTCCACATTGCCTATCCCTAAAACAAAACCATGAACTTCAACTTGATGGCAGGGCACCATACTAGTGACAAATCCACGATGAATTTAAGCTGTTTCATTGGGTGAACGTGGTTTGAAGACCTATTACAAGGAGGACAAGTCCAATTCCCGGACAGTAGGGTAGAAAGAGGCGGCGTCAAGCAAGCTAAATGCGATCCACGCTTACAATGGTCACAGAGCAAGTATGGTAGAAGCGCCCTTCTATTCACCACATACAAAACACAAAAGGTTGTCTTGCACAACAACCAACTAGGAATGAACGGAGCCATCAATGGATAAATGGTAGGAAGCACAATTCTTAGAGTCCTTCCAGCAATAAGATACCATTAGGCAACACATCCTTCACACGTAGAATACTGTACCCAAGGGCATAAGTACGCTAAGGGGGGTACAAAATGGGCAAAAATAATATACTTCATAGTATGTTAGTTTTGAAGCCCTTTGTTAAATTGTTGTTGAATGCCAACCGTCCATTTTTTAGGTGTGGAGAAATCATGGCCATCAAAATGTTAGGTGAACTGAAAATCTCTTGAACAAAGTGATGATTTTTGGGACTTTGTGTTGTCATAACACATGTTGCTTTATAAGTGGCCAAACCCTTTTCCGAGATGAAAATAATGCATACTACAGAGACTGAAAATATACCAAAAATACTATGCAGTATATCAATTTTTTCAAGGCACCGAAAACTAGGTTTTGAAGAAAATGATGGAAAAAAAATATTCTTGAAAACACTTTATATTTTAAGTTAGATTTTTGTATGCTATAGAAGGTTCGATAAGAATTTGGAGCAAAAATCAACATTTAACCTCCATTTTAAACATTTTTGAGAATCAGCCCATTTTTTTGCTGTTACAAGCAAATTAAAGTCTCGGATCATAATTTTTCATTTGGAATGATCGAAAAGAACATGCTTTGCATATAAACTGAAAGTTTTGTAGAATTGTGAACTTATGATCTCCCACAAGAAGTATATTTTAAAACCGTGACAAATATATAGTAATTACAAATATACTTCTTCTCATTGAACTGTAGACCAATTTGGTGAAAATTTATGATATGTGTGATGGCATGGAAGTCAGGACTCACATTTTGGAGACCAACATCTGAAATCAAAAGCAAATTGGGCATGTGATGCGAAAGAGCAGTTGTGACATGGCAAAAAATGGTTTGTGACAGTTTATTCGTACCACCTTAGTCGACTATCACCCCCAACCTTGATGTCCAACATTGTGGGTGCCTTACGCTATAGATGAACGTAATTCTGCGTGGAGAAACGCCGCAACCAAAGTCACTAGGCACTGCTACAAATACAAGCGTACCGCAATGTGTGGCAATACTCAGTGGTCAATAAGCTCTACATGGCCATCGGCATGGCCCGCTTGAAGAACTCTACTTGGTTACGTAGACACTGGGTCCACACCTTTGAATCGTCCAAATCCACAATCGGAGCCAACTTTTTGCATATAAAACTCAGTAAAATTGAGTTACGTCAGTACAACAGCTGATACGGATTAGAAGCAGTAACTAATGCGTGCCGGCTAAACCAGTACTCCATGGCAATCCATGGTATCATGATTCGATAGTGCTAAAATTTTACTTTTGAATACTATTTGTCTTTGCAGTGTGAATAAGGTATATAAGTAGCACTAGTTTACAAATAATATGATATAGTGTGAATGTTTACCCTAATTTTTGGAATAGTGTGAATAAGACCAATAGGCAGTCAAGTTAGGTAGAGATTTAGAAGTTATGACACTAGTTGGTTTAATTTACCTGGATTGCATATCTAATTATAAAAATCTTCTTAATCTAGAGTCACAATTAATTATCATTAAATATAGTTATAAGAGAGAATCATATGTGAAATCCTATAGTTGTCATTCACTCAATATTAATTCCTTGATTCTGAAATAGAACCTAATTGTTAAAAGATAATTTGTGGTATAGAAAATATATAGTAAAAATTACAATTAGTCGTGCATGGATGTTGTAATCTCCTTATTCTAAAACTAAGATGAAAAATTGAGGGTGAGGTAATTTGCATACAATTATACTAATTGCCTTATAGAATTGCTGAGCAATATTAATTTTATAATATATGAAATAAGGATTGATAACTTTTAGTCATTTTATTAGAAGGCCATAGTAATTTCTTCAAATAGAAATATATGTCATTGTAGTATGAATTGAAGCATAAAAAGATCATGTGGATGAAGCATGACAAACAATGAAGGTATGTGGAGATGAGAAAGGAGAAGAATTGCTGAGGGAGAAAGCAATCAAGAAAGAAGAAAATTAAGACCGTGGAGCCATGAGTCGGCCGAGAGAGTCTTGGAAGATCATAAGAGTGCCCATGTTGTCATAAGTTGGGCTGAATGCCTTTTAGAATAATAGTTTGACAAAGTGCGCATTTAGTAAAGCTATAGTGAAAGAAATTGTTTATATGTGTCATGAGATTGACGACATAAAACAAGACCATTTGCCATAAGGAAGCATTAGTGAAAGAACACATAAATTTGATAGCACATATTATCAATACAACTATTATATGCAAAGTGAGATATAACTGTTGGCTAGTGTTTCTTTAAATAGAATATTTTGCAGGTATGCTTAAATGATTAACTTAAGGCAAACCAGTGGAGCGAAAGTAGGAAGCCAAGATAGAAATCCTTTCCCAAAAGCTCATGTCAATTTAGAATAGCTAGCATAGTTGTGAATTCTAATAAAATAAAGGAACTCGCAATTAGAGTTGGCAATGGAATTGGTTATGATGTATTGGTTGTGAAAAGACAAATTTTATTACTCACTAAAACATTAAAGACTATTGGTGTCCATTAGTAAGAGGATCCCACACAATCACAAATGCATGTTTAACGACTAATTGACTACAAGAATGTAGGTGCACTCACAAAAAAAGCACAAGAGTTGATTAACACACCTATGATGGATTATTTGTCAACTTAAGCAATTTGTTAAACAAAATACATTCCTATCTACCATATGACTTTAGTTATTAAATGATAGGCTGAACTAAGCCTGTCTATGATCCCCCACTATAAAACTATCTTTGGATTTTTTTTAATTTACAAAACAACTATACCAACTACAAGTCCCAACCATGATGGCCACCTTGAAGTGATCCATACTTCTGTAGGCCACACTTGACGATTTGAACGACACGCTCCACCAAATCATTTGCTTTTAGATGATCCCGGCAAGTAATACCGTAGTCAATCAAAGCTTTAGTATACAAAGCTTGGAAAGCACCAAGGAACTCATGCCCTTGATCTCTCAACACCTCAGCTTGAGTTCCAAAACAAGCCAATACCCAGTCGAGGTATGCTATAGCCGCCAACTCTGAAAAGTTTGGCAATAGTGCCACAAGCTCAATCCACTTGCTAAAGTGTTCCACCATCACCAACACGTATTTGGCTCCGCGTGAAGTGACAAGCAGCCTTGTAAAATCCAAGTACCAACTATAGCCCAACTCCATGAAGGGCAAAGGCTGAAATTGTGGTGATAAGGTGTTAAATTTGGATCACGCCCAATCACATACTTCACACCAAGAAACATACATGGCGACCTATTGATACCTAGGTTGTTTGGATGGGATGCTTAGGAGTTCCACGGGACATCTGTAATTTAGAGAAAAAAAGAATTTCTTCACCTCTTTTACCGCCGGTCGCCACAGTCACACTCTAGTCGTCGGACAACCGAGTAGCGACTGGGGGTAAATTGGGCAACCGCCAATTTACCCACGTCTAGACGTCGGGACGAACGCGTCCAAACGGACGAGACCTTAAAGACGTCCGAGAGCTTGGATTTCGGACGTATGTGACAATCTAGGCTGATACATGCAAGTCCACCAATACTGGCGGGTAGAAGTCCATTAAGATTACTCACTTTTGGGCAAAAAAATGTACTTCATACTGTATGTCATTTGAAGCCCTTCGTAAAATCGTTGTTGAATGTAAATGGTCCATTGAAAAAATTTAAAGAAATTGTGGCCACCAAGTTGTTAGGTGAATAGAAGCTATCTTGGACAAGGTGTTGATTTCTTGGACTTTGTGTTGTCATAGCACATGTCATTCTATAGGTAGCCCAACCCTCCTTAAAGATGAGTATATTGCATACTACATAGGCTGAAAATATACCAAAATATATTGCGCAATATATATGTTGAATCAAGGCACCAAAAATTAGGTTTTGAAGAAAATAATGGAAAAAAAGGTTTTTTTGAAAACCCCTCACCTATCAAGATATGTTTTTGTATGCTGCAGAAGTTGGGATAAGAATTTGGAGCAATAATCAACATTTATCCCTAATTTAGCCTTCATGACAAAATAGTTTTTTTTCACCAATGAAAGTCAAATTACGTTTTCAATCTAGAATGACATGTGTTATAACATGTATTTATAATAGAATGACATGTGTTATGACATGTCATCCTATCATGAATTCTACATTATAATTCAAAATTTTGAATTACGATGTATGAACACATTATGGTATGGATGTGTGCCAAATTTTTCAAAGTATTTTACCTCGTAAAACTCTCAATAGAAGTATATTTGTCCAATTTTATAGACATGTAACAAGTATGTAGTAATGAAAGATTAACTTCTACTTGCCAAACCATAAGCCAAAACTCTAAATTTTTAGAATTCTTGTATTGTAATTGAAGTTACCAAGCATGTTTCATCAGAGGAATTCCAATATCAAAGCCATATTGGCACTAGGGAGCAATAAAAGGTTCATGACTTATTCCCATACCTTTCGTAACATGTTTTTCATACTAGTTTAGTCGACTTAACCGTGGCTACGCAACGTCAAATAAATCCGTCGCACACCAAAACGTCCTAAGTCTTTGTGTACTTGCCGTATCAATGAAGCCCTCTGATCGAGCCTAAGAATTATGCATCTAGTTCCATCCAGCCACACTTGAATTAAAAGGACGTTCTCTCAACGGAACCTTGCTATTCGGTGTCCAACTAAATCGCACTCCATACCAAAAAGAGCTGGTGGAAGTGTTTCATGTTGTAGGTTGTGCAAGACTGAAACATCGTTCCACACATCGCTAACAACTTAAAAGGCAACAACTTAAAAGAGGTAGGACCTACCCACATGTCTTGCATGGGATAAACAAGTGGGTGGCCATGAGTTGGCATGGAAGGACTTGCAAGTTGCTTGAGAAGCCACTTGCAAGATACTTTACAAGGCACTTGCAAGGTGCATGAGACGCCACTAAGTGGTAGCATAAGTAAAGGCCTTTGAAAGAAGGCAAGATCTCACTCCAAGCATTGTTTGTACTACCTTGTGTGTCTTTCACTTGCTTGTGCAATTTTTTCTCTGCTTCTTTTAACATCGATACTTTTCACAATTTGTGCACCTCTGGCACTTCAAATTTAACATGAGTTGACATGATGGTAGTATTTTTTCTACTTATTACCTAAAAAACCTAGGACTAATGTAGCCCATCACTACAAGGTTTGTAGCTATTCTAAAAATGAGACTTTAGTATCACATTAAATATAAAGCTAGTAAAAATGCAAAGTTAAAGCATCCCTACCACTCTACATGGTGCACTCCATAGCAAATGCAGAGCCAATGAAGGTGTTGGCAAAATCCTTCATATTACAGACCGCCAATCCTCTACTTCAATTGCCATGTGATGTAATGCAATGCATCGCAAGCAAATTCAGGCACCCTTCTTTTGGATTTACGCATCAAATTTAGCCCTTCTATGGTCAAAGGTTGTTTGGCATGCTTCTAAAAGTTACGGTATCCTTCCATGGAAAGGCCAAGTTTTGGAGAGATGGCATGTTTTGGCATGGAAACTTGATCTACGGTAGGGACGTCAACGATGTTTAACATCATTTTTCCCCTCGTCATGCTCATTGAATTGAGCGGTGTAGCTACTCTTGTAATTCTCTACATTTGATATTCATGTTGAAGAAGGAGAAGAACTTTGGTCTCTGATGTTCATTCTTTTCACTAAGCCACGGGACATAGGGTAGTGAAATAGAACTACTTTCCTCTTTCAAGGGAAAACACTTTTCTATACTAAATGCTTCCCTACACTAGGTGCCTTAGAAACAATTGACATGTCATCCCCCCAAGGGCTTTTAAGGTACCCATTCAACGAGGTCTCAAGATCCCCTACCATAGTTGAGTCGACCTTGGTGGTAGGCACCACACCGACGTGGGGACTTGAACTCACAACCACCTCAGCGGTGTGCGATGACTCAAACCACTACATTGAGGTCGTGGTGCCCTGTTCATGTTGACATTTATTGTTGTAACATTAGTGTTGTTGTTGATATAGTTCATAATTAGTGTTGCAAACACTAAATCTTCGATACAGTGTAGCTTGAATCTGCAAATAAGATTTTCTTTATTTTATAGTAAAGGTTTCCTTTATTTATACCAAAAAAAACAAAACAAAAAACTTAATTAATACTATATATAGCGTGAATGCATTGGTGATGTGGGTGAAAAATGATGTGGACTACATCAATTTTTGGTTTTCAAACACAATTAACCCCTAAAAGACCATTTGTCCATGTGGGGTAGAAATTGATTTTGGGCAAGTTTCTAAAAATCCATTTTTGAAGATTAGTTCTTGAAATTTTTAGTGAGAATGGACATACGGATTATCTTTGCAAGGAATTTTTTCTTTCTTTTTCTAGGCGTATAGTAAAAAATTTATGGTGCTTTAAACATCAAAAGGTAGTTCATTTTGGCAGCAAGACAAGGTATTGTAGAGATGAATAGTGCTACTATAGAGTTGGCAATTGCACTTTTTTGAGGTGGGTAGTAGTGAAGGACAGTTCTTGGCAACCTTCATTGTTTTTACTTAAAAACGCATAGAAATTAAGGATTTTACTTTTTTGAAAATTATTTTTTTCTACTTTTAGAATAAGCCATGGTGATTATATTCACCTATAGAATTTTAGATCAAACAGTTACATATCTAATTAAAAAAACAAAATCGTTGTTTGTAGCCCCGAAAATCCACATTCTCCAAAACACCCAAGATTCATCTTTATTCTAAGTTCCTCGTCCCGGGATGGTCTAGTGTCTAATGTTAAGTAGTTTGTCTCTAATTGTAGGTCAAAAACTATCTTCTATTGAATTACTTAAGTTTATGCACTCTTTTTTAGAGAATTAAGTCTTAAAATGCATCACTCTTAGCATTCCACTCTTAAGGTGTTAGTCCCAAAGATTTAAATGTTTAGGTAGAGCCTAGCTACTCTAAAGAGCCTTGCTTTTAAAAAACTATAAATGTGCAAGTTACTTAGTTTCCTAGATTTTGCCATCTTCGGGTCATGGACACTATCCATTGCACTCATTGTTTGTTCCTTAATTAAATCCATTAGAATTCACGAATTTACCTCGTGCAATTCGCTATACTTCTCACGTACGTTCAATCCGCTCACGTATTCATCACAAGTGTTAGACTCAAACAACTCACAAGTTCAATTAAGCCTCTAAATAACTCTACTCTAAGACCCGACTTTGGTCTAATCTATCTATTAGTCTTTAACACTTAAATGCAAAAAGAGTTCCTTCACTCTTACACTGGCATGACTTAAGTTCTATAATTCAGACTTAAGTTCTATCATCCATACTTAAGTTCTCACTCATTGTAGACTTAAGTTTTCTTATTTATACATGCATAAGACTCCCCTCTTATGTCTTAATACTTAAATTTCTACACTGAACTTAAGTCTTACATCAACTACTTATGCATTCCTCACATTAATGCATTAAGTTACTTACTCCAAATTAACTCCTAAATGCCTCACACGCACTTAGAGTTAAAACTTTAATATCGACAAGGTCACTTTGACCTATTTAGGATCCTTTCCTAACTTAATCACTTGAAGATTTAATATTAAGTATGCACATATCACTCATTGGCAATACATTAAATTGAATCCATTAACACACACAAGTTCATGTCACATGACCAAATTAGGATACTGTCCTAATTTCTACAATGAAGATCTAAATATGTAATGCATTTATGCGTAGGAATTTTATCCACAATTAATACCTAATGCATACATTTACATTTACAAAACACAATTTCAAAATTATTTTATAAAAATCTAATATTATTGCAATTATACATATGACTCAAGTCACACACAAGACTTTATATATTCAAATTCAATAATAATTATATACATATGAATATAAATAAACACTCTTACAACATTAAGAGTCATCAACTAGTTTTTTCTCCTAAAGCTAGAGCTCACTCCAATCTTCCTTGAAGGAATGGTAATGGCAGAGAATGCTAAAAATTCAAGCTATTCATTCTATTCTAAATCCAAGAGGCACACCTCTTGACAAGAGGTTTTCCCTAGAATTAACCATTAAGATTAATTCCACTCAATCCTCACATCTATTCATATCTGTTCATGAAAAAACACGCCTTTCCCAAAGGATGCGAGTTCAACCCTTTTCCCATTATTTCCTAATTCTTGGATACGAATAGGTACTTTTTAATTAATTAACTACTTAGTGTAACTTAATCATTAATTATCTAATTCTCAATATACTTACAATCCTTTTTACATTTAATTTTATGAAAAAATCTATTTTAAGGATTTAGGCTCTACACTTTTCTAAGTAACATGCCACTTTCTATATATACCCCTAGTCATTGCAGGTCCATTTTCTCATCGTGAACACCTCCATTACTTGTGATTTTTGGCGTGCCATGACCTAATACAAGGTAGAACATATACCCATTGACCTTATGAAATTTTAGTACAAGAATTTGCCATTATCTTGAGTCAAAGTACGTTGAACCTGTCCCGGCACAGTAGAAAAAAACAATTTTGCATTCTTTAAATGCATATATCTTTCAATCTGTACGGTCAAAGTTTACAAAAAATTTAGGGTATATTCTTGTAGTAGTTAGCTTGAAGATCCAACCGTTGAAAATAGTAAAACTTTATTTGAATAAGTCTAAAAATATCTCATGTCAAAGTGACAATTTTAGGGTGGTTTTGGTGAAACACAAGGCCTGGTCCTTTAGGAGTTAATGTGGACACATTCCAACATGTGTCACGCTATTCACAGCCATCTCACCATCACTTACTACCAAAAACTTTCCATTCCCCACCGCTCGCCGCCACCTCACTACCACCTCTCCATTAATCCAGATTAATTTTATATCAACAATTTTGGAACAACCCCACATTACTTTCTAAGGAACATGATTTGATGTGGATTGAGAATTGAGGTGGACCACTGTAGTTTGCGTTTACTGGAATTAGTGCAAGTGTTTGAAAATGTCTCGTTCGCTCTATAGTCAATAGTATGTAGAGTGAATGGTGTAGTTGGTGGACGGCGGTCGGGGTTGTCATTTTAGTCCGTCTTGTTGTATTGTAAACTTGGATCTCTGATACATGTTCCATTGATCTTCTAAATGGAAGTGTTTATTAACCATTCAAGGACGATGGTCGAATCTTGTTGCTAGTAGAATCTACAACAGCCCTAGATTATGTTGACTAAATCTACAAACCTCGATTACTGAATCTACAATAGCCCTAGATTATGTTGATTGTATTAATCCTTTAAATTAACCTCAAAGGAACCAAAATGCGGTCAATGAGACCAATTTTTGGGGAGCCACGGCTGATTGAACTTGTTGGATTATTTTTCACTTGTTAGAGTGGTTGTGCACTATGCTTCCCTCCATCCTCCATGTTTTTTTTTATCTCCAATCGGTTGAGGCAATAACAATGACTTCTATGAAAAAGTGAACAATGAAATGTACTCAACATGAAGATGCTGTGACAGAATCTACAACAGTGTAGAAATGAAAGGCCGATCGAGTATTTCCGGTGGATCACTCATGTCATTCGTGCAAAAATTTGTACATAGCACGAAAACAGAGTGAAATTCTGCTCAATGCCTGCCTCATGCTTCCTCATTCTCATGGATCACTACTTCAAGTATTCACACCCACCTACTACTGCTACACCCTCCTCTGTTTCTCATCAATCATATAAGATGCTACGTACAGTAATATCAAATGACAAGAAAGTAGCAACCATTACGTGATCTACACATGCAGAATTTCCAGCGAGCTACTCTTCAGCTGTGCTACACATGACTCATCTACTCTGATCATAGATTAAAAATGAAACTCATGACTTCGGTGAACTCACAACGAATGCGAAAGCCGGGTGACCCCAAATTAATGAATCATGCATCACCCCCGCGCATGGACTCCGCCGAGGCGTGGTCCTGAGCCGACAGCCACGACTCAATCTCAATCTGGCAGAAGGAAAACTCATGCTCCTCTTGGGCCAGTTGACCATCTGCAGAGTCTAGCCGACCAAAGTCTGGTGACGCGATCGTTCCGCTTGCAGCGCTGATGATGGCATTCGTCAGTGGGTCGCAAGACGACATGGTGAACGAGCCGGGCTCGGAGTTGAGGGGACCGTGAGAGTTGTCATTGTCGGACCACCATGATTCCATGGACGTCGTGGGCGCCGACTTCGCCCGCTTCATCGCGCTCTCGTCCGAGCCATACAATGGCGATGATGACCATTCTTCCAGGAATTCCCGCTTCAACGCCCTCGGCGCCATGGCCGCATGGATTGGGGGCTTGTTGTTCCGCTGCCAATGCGGGAGGAAGGTGATGGGCGATGGAGTGATCGTCGCAGGGCGAGGAGGCGACGACATGGGAGGTAGACGCCGGATGGAGCGCAGAGTCTCGGGGCGGACAGAAAGGTTAGGGCTGGCGCGCTGCGGGTGGGGGCGCACGAGAGCGCCCCCGGGGTTGCCGCTGGGGATGCCCGTCAGCTTCTGCACCATGTCCTTGAACTCGCTCGGGTTCGTCTCCAAGATCCTTGTGGGCGGCCGTTGTGATGCTCGCTGTCGCCGCTTGCCAGGGGGCCGCGATGAGAGCTGCCGGGGCGGGGTGGTAGCCTCGCCAAGGAGCTTTCCCCCCAGGTCGCCCATGTTGGTGGATTGGGGCAGCGACGTGAGGCAGTTTTGTAGCGTCTCCACGAGCGATCTCCCCGAGACGGTAGAATGCGGATTACTGTCTCTCTCGAGCCCTAGCAGCTTTGGTGTAAGATCCATTGCATCACGAAATGGGGAGCTCATGGAGGGGCGCAAGGGTGATGTGCGAATGGGCGCGGCGTAGTGGCTGGTGTTGGGCGGATCAATGGGCAAAGGTGATTCCCACATGGACCCGCTGCCAATGACCAAGGGGTCCTCCAGCACGCTTGTTGGAGACGCCGCTGGACGTCCTTGTTCCAAACTGTACAGGTCTTCCGCTTGTTGCATTCTTCTACCTTGCCTTACTCCTCTTCTCAGGGTTATTACTTCCGAAGCTGCAAATCGTTACGGGAAGAAATCGTCAGTAAATCCTAGGACTTGTAGAGACTGATCGGTAACAACGGAACATATTATTTCATTCCTGGGCAACACCGTCGACTGTGTCTATGTGAAACTCAGTTCCAACCCCGTAATCTACATCGACCTGCTCATACCGCCGTTTCCGCTGCGTGCGCTCATTGTATATCATCAGAGGCAATGAATTATGTTGACCAGTGATGGCGTTCAATGCTTTAACCCCCAGGATTTCAGCTGAATGAAGTTTCCAGGCTGAGTTAGTCGTGTTGTGAATCTTGGTCAGAAGGACTACCTAATTTCAAATGAAAACATGAAGCCAGTAAATCCTAAACCAAATACAACTGTATCGGTCGAGCCATGAAGGAGCAAAACGAAAATGCACCTGCTGGATCGCTGAAGAACTCTCTTTTGTAATGCCGACAAATATCTCTTATTCTTGATGTCTTATGCTGTTATCTTCCGAGACGAGCTCTCAATTAGTGCTTCAAAAATCCCCTTGATTTGAACGTGAGTCAGGCGAAAGAGCCTCGAATCCACTTCAACCCATCGCCAGCTGAATTTTCAGTGATTCAAGAATGCCCAGGCTCTTCTCCCAGCTCGCTCCAAAATTGCCTCAGCTAGGTCCACATCAACCCTCCTCCCTGCTCTCCTCTCAATCCAACTATTACCAAGCCAGCTGCACAGGCTCTCACTCGCCGCAGATCTCGCGAACTCACTCCTAGCTCAATCCAAATTCCCGCCGCAGACAAACTCAGACAACTCTGTAAGTAGAGCTGGAAAACGAACAGCTCAAGACCAGGGCACTGGGGGGGGGGGTAAAAATACAGTATACATGGGATGCTCCTGCTCCGAAAGCTGAAAGAAGAGACGCAGCACCGGTCAGAGGAATCACCAAACAGACGCTAACAGTGCTGCATTTGCACAGTAGCGAGTAACAGGCTAGTGACCAGTGCTAGGGGTGTATCACAGGAGCTGATGATGCGCACCCTCTCCGCCAGGGGAACGACGCGGTTGGATGGTGATGAGTGTCGCTTTGGCTATGCCTCAGCTCTATCGCTATATCTTTTGATGAATCTTCTTGGTTATGGAGCCTTCAAGTGCAGACACTGCCTTGGCCCTTAGCGACCCCAAAACCTGGCAGTCAACACGATATGGGTTAACGCGTGTGGACCCGATGGCAATATTGGAGCACCTAAACGTTGTTGGCGCAAGGGCAATACCGACAGTGGATGGACAGCCTTTGAAGGCTTCATCATCGCCGATCATCCCCCGCTCTGCTCGTCCCTAGGACTTTGACTGCCCGCTCGCCGTCGATGGATGGCACAGCGGACGGCTCTCGTCGTCGAGAGCCTCCAATACCGCGTGAGAGCCCTCCGCGAGTCCTGACCGAGCGCGTTACCAGCGTGCCCCACGCCAATCATCGTTCCCAGCTCCGCGATCCTGTGCGCCGTTCGCGTGTTCCCCTAGATTCCGGAGCTTACCGACTGCCACACAAGCTTTCGTGGTAATTCAGGGCCTATATTAGGAGGCTGGATTTTTTTAGAAGCTGCCACACCTGTCATTTTAATCTCATCTTTTGGTAAGTGTTGTTCCCACTGTTATAACTTTTTGTGAGATTTTACGCCCTACAGTTCCGCTTCAATGTCGTGGAACGTGCTTGGTGTCTGCTGAGAAGGTCACCTGCATCAGTACTTACTCTGTCATTCTGGTGGTATGGGAAGATGTCCTCAACCCTACTAGAACGTCTAATGAGCCAAAATGTGGCTTTTCGGATGAATCTGAATGCATGACACTACTAGATGAAAATTTGCATTTTTCTTGAACACAGCATACAAGATTTTCGCCAAAACATTACAGAGACGACTACAACCGATTCTGATGGACATTATCAGCCCAGAACAGTCCGCGTTTCTCCCTCTCCGCTTCATCCTCCACAACTTATTACTTACTCATGAAACCATGTCGTGGGCCGCACAGTCACGTCAAACTCTACTTTTCCTGAAGCTGGACTTCACCAAGGCCTATGACATGGTGGATTGGGACTGCCTATTCAAAATCATGACAACATTAGGCTTTCCTGAAGAGTTCATGGGGATGATCAGAATTCTTCTTCAAGATGCCACATTGGCGGTCAAAGTAAATGGTAAACCAAGACCATCATTCAAGATAGAAAGAGGAGTCCGGCAAGGGTGCCCACTTGCACCTTATTTATTCATAATAGTCGTAGAAGCCCTGAATAGTGTAGTGAAATGTGAAGCGGAAAATGGGCGGGTGGTCGGCATCAAGCTCCCGAACAGAGAACAACAAGAGATCCTTGCCCAATATGCAGACGATACGTCATTTACTCTTCTAGGGGAGGAAGTTTCAGTGAGATACATGATACAGATTCTCAACGGCTTTTGCCTAGCTACATGGTTGATCATCAACTGGAGTAAATCCTGTGGGTATTGGCAAGACTGGAGAGGACTGGGTAGGCCAACATGGACAAATCAACTTAACATTACGTGGGCGGAGATTGACGACGTAAGCAAACTGCTGGGTGCCCCGTTTGGTATGACTCTTACCACAAGCTCGGTGGACGACTTCTTGTACGAACGTATCTCGAAGAAGCTCATTTATTGGAGCTCCACTAAGTTCAATCCCAGAGGACGTAGTGTAATCGCTAGCAGTGTCCTTTCGACTCCTCTCTTCTTCCTATCAATATGGGGAGGTATAAAAAGAGGGATCAAGCGAGTCAAAGGTCTCATCATGAATTATCTTGCTTCGGGTACATCGAGGAGGTCGCGCGCCCGTGAGAGTTGGATTCAGTATTGTCAGACGAAAGCACGCGGAGGGCTCAACCTGATCAACATCGAAGATGCAGTTACGACACTCATGACGAAATGGGTGTTAAAAGCCATGGAACCCGGGATGTCTAATTTACACTACATCTTGAGATTTCGCCTTGCTACATCTCAACCCTTCGCGAATGGCAGATGGGAGGCTAGCCTTGATTATTTCACGTTGATCAAGCACTAGTCGAAAAAAGGGTCTAACGTATGGAACAGAGTCACGTCGGTGTGGAAGACTATTATGCTGTCCCTAAAGTACTGTCCGCCTTCAACCGTTGAAGAGCTGATGAGTAGCAGCCTGTGGTTTTGCTTGGCGGTCCAAGCCATGGGCTTCGGGTTCGCCCGCTCACGGGCCCTGGAACTCCACAAACTGGGTCTCCGACAATACAGGGACATATGGAAAGGTGATCGCTTTACTAACTTCGAGGAACTTCGGGAAGCCCACGTCCTTCATGAGACCGAGAGAGGAGCGTGGACGACACTTAGTCAAAGACTGTGGGGCATCTGGAGTCATCTGATCGCCAGGACCAGTCTCCATGCGACCCCTGGGGAATGGATTGGAGTTTTTGGCGCGAAAGAAGCGATGCTCCCGGGAATGGTGTTCCAAGTAGGAGAACGATTCACTCCCACTCTGGGGTGGCAGAGGATTGAGATTCCCTCTAATCAGGAGGTATTTGTTGTTAAACCGGCCTCAAACTGTCTCCAGCCTTTCAAGTGGCAGGAGCGGCTTTCGGTTGCGACGAGGCAACCTAGCTGGAATCCCTATGCAGACGATTGGACTTCCACGCACTTTGGCATGGTGCGACGTGTTCGGGTTGTGAAGGTCCCCGGGGTGCTAAAAAGACCATCATTCACTTATTCTATGGAAGAAGTGACATGCTTACGTGGGACCCTGAACGCTTTAAGTGGGACGGAGAGACGCCTTTCATGGAGTTCTCTGCCAAATTAGGACGCATGCTTCTACAACGCAGGCATAGAGAGCCTTCTGTGGTCACGAACAAATGAAGCGGGATCCTTCCGGCAAATTACAAGCTCAAATGGCTCAGCATCTAGGATTCGGAGAGAGCTCAGAAAGAAGCTGGGCTCATTCGGGCATCTGGCACAAAGCCATTGCCGTGAATGTCTGGAGAGGTAGGACCGATGCGGCGATTGACCAAAACTGTCCAGTTTGTGATCGTGGCACCCCTGAATCTATCCTCCACAGGTTCTGGGAATATAAATCTGCAAAAGATACGTGGACTTGGGGGTCTAGCCTGTTTGTGCAGATGCTGCCTCCGAGGACCGTTAATCGTATGATCAAAGGAGCTGCAACAACACTAATCTGGATGTTATGCGAAGCAGGATGTGGCGGCGTAGGAAAGGAGTGCCGAGAAGGAGCGCGATCCACCAGCAGCCTGCTAGACAGGAAGCTCCTCCGTCCTCTTTGGACTCGTCTGTTGATACCGATAGGGCTAGTTGGGTGTTCGATGATTTCAGAGAACGGAGCGATGGGGACACTCACAGGGAGGCTAATCAGGTGCATGAGTTCAACCCCAACTGGAAACACGGGATTTTTGGGCACAGAATTCCGAAACGATTCGCGTTGGTCAGGAGGATTTGGCTTCTCATGAGAGGTATCATCTTGTGGCAGCTTTGGTGCGAACGTAATGACACTGCCTTTAACAACACCAAGTGGACTGAGCAGAAACTCAAAACGAAAGTTTGGCTTGGGCTGGTGGACTACGAGCGTGCTGCATGGACCAAAGCTTAGAATAGATGCATGCTCGCGCCTGAAAAGAACGCTAAGTTTGCGAAACGGTTTAAGGAGCTCTAGTGTTGCAACGACGTTTTGGCCTCTTGGGTGGACGAGAAACCTCATTGGCACCTTGTTCCTTACTCTCCTAGGACTGACTCTAGACCTAACCTTCACACTAACATTTAGGCTTGGCCTGGGTGGTAGTTCTGCCTCGCCAGACTTGGCGGGGTTTGCCCTGGGCCTTTTTGTTTTCTCCCCCGTCCCTTTGCAGTAAAGGTTCTCTTTGCTTGTGTCAAAAAAAAAATTAAAAATTAAAAAAAAAATAGCAGTCCATCAAAATGTGTAACATTAGATGATGATGATAATTGCCTTATAGAGGTACAGTCTAACCTTGATAATATCACACTTGTTAATATAACACCTTGATATTGTCACCCAAAACCTTTAAATATATTTTCTTAGTGTAAAACTACCTTGATAATATCACTATCACCCTTGATATTGTCACCCAAAACCTTTAAATATATTTTCTTAGTGTAAAACTACCTTGTTAATATCACTATCACCCTTGATAATATCACTTTTTTTTTTCAAAATCTATAGTGTGAGTGTGACAATATAAAAAATGGATGGATGAATAGGTGTGGATGATGGCATATCTTGTCGGAATGTTTTACTGTATCTACGATTGGGGGTGATTCCTAAATGAAAAATGTGCGCAAATCATAGATTTTGGTGAAGACGAGGGTTCTAGGAAGAGTGAGGGTTCTAAGCTCCAAAAGCATTGAGACTTGGGAGAGGACAAGTACTTGCGGTTGGTTTCTTTAGAGATTTAGTATAATACAAGTCGTTGGGGTGTAAGTTCATTGCTGGAATGGCGATTAATTGATGATACTATGTGTGTAATGTGAACCAGTTACACCTTGTCACGTGTTATTTCTCAATGACCATTTGACATAAGGTGAGATAAATCATATGTTAGGTTTCAATGGATTTACTAGTTTGTTAGGTCTCAATATGAGATTTCACTAATTCGTTTATTTGATTTTTGTGATTTATAACATTTGATGGTGATTGATTCGGGTTGGAAAATCAAGTGTATGACAGTTTGTAATTTAATTCAATTTTCTGATTTTTTTAATTTTATTTTGAATTTTTTTGGGCCTTCTTTTTTGATAATATCACATTTTTGCCTAAAATTTCCAAACGTGATAGTATCAAAATTGTCACACCTTGATAATATCACATTTTAGGGTGAAACGGAGGGTGTGATATTATCAAGGTTAGACTGTAATCATGTTTATTCTCAATAAAGAAAATGTTTTTGACATAGATCTCAATGTAGTGAATTTTAGAAACTTCTAAGCATTTCTCTAAATTTAAATTCAAGTCATAAAAATGATGTTTTTGAATTTGAGTCCATCTATTGTTCTGAAACTTCAAAAGTCTAGTTTTACTCCAATTTGAGATTTTCAAAAATCCATAATATAAAATGAGTTACCGTATTGCAATTTGAACTTTGGGCCTGTAACCTTTGGAACTCATTTTCTATTTTTAGATTTTTCATTAACAAAAGTTTCAATTACACCACAATTTTTGGCACTTTTGTATAATGCAAACTTGGCCAAGGAGAATTGACCCCCTCGCTCATCCTTGCTCGAGGTGGTGGGGCCAAACTTGGCCCCTATTTTGTTTTTGGATGGGGACCTATTTTTAGTAAGGGAGGGTCCTTCACAGTAAATAATAGCCATAGGTCCCAAAATTTGTCCAAAAATTTCCAAAAAAGCCTTTGGACCCCCCAAAACAAGAAGGCCAGAAAAATAACCCCGTGCAACTAAAACGGGGGCCCACCTCGGGTAAGGACAAGCAAAGGGTCAATTCTCCCTAGCCATGTAAACCTTTGGTGAAATTTTCAAAGTTTTGAAGCATACTTTGATATGCATTTTCACTTTCTTCGAACAAAATTTACAATAATTTCAAACTTTCATAAAAAATCTTTGATTTTTGTGACACATATAAGACATGTGACTTCATCACAACCCTACTACATGTCTCAAAGAAAACTACCATAAAAGAACACAAAAATTCTACGAAAACATCATACAAGCACACCACCCCCAAGAGCAAAGAAGGGATACAAGGTCTGTGACGCCCCCCTTACAAATACCCCTAACAAACATCTCTATAGCTGAGTGTAACCCACATAAAGACATCAACACACTAAAGAATACCATTCAAATTCAACAAAGCAAAGCGCACATCTACAAAATAATAGAAAACACCTAATAATCATCCGCATTGACCGACTAGAATGGCTATAGAAACAACACCAAGTCGAACCAAATAATCCAAAAAACTTATAACCAAAAACCCAACCATTCGAACCTGAAATTATCTGGCTATACCAAAGATATAAATACAAAATATCTAAAACAGATCCCTTCAGACAAGCGCATTATACAATACCAACAACAATACTTGACTTTCTTACTACAACATATGATGTCCAACACTCATATATCTTGTCTCCCATCACATGTTTTACAGAACTAAATAAATTCTTCTCCCCATTCTTACAAGACAAAGTCTTTAGCTTGCTTGGCAAAGCTTTTGGATATAAATGGGAAGGCATTGGATACGCACATCCACAAGACAAAGAAGAACTCCAACAAGCCATACATTGGGTTAGACTCGCGGCAAAACATAACTCATCCAACAAAACATACGTTGTATTACCAGATGACGACGAGTATCAAAAAACCAACCTCCATAGAGGCCCATTTCCAAACTCTGACACGGTTTGCCTATCTGCGGCAGATACAATAACATACAATGAACCTACTATACCAACATAACTATTCAAACCAAGAATAGAAAAATCCACACTACAAATAATGTATATAGACCACCAAAACATCAACATAGGCTCCCAAACAAACTCGAAACAACTCAAACTAATAGTGAACAACCTAAATACAAAACAAGTCTATACTAACACTGCCCACCAACACCGACAAACACCTTAGTTAACCGCAACAAGTAATGGTCAAAGTTTAAATATCCGAATCCTAATCAAATGCTTACAAACCACTTCCAACCACTTCCAACCACTTCCAAATTATAATACAAATTTATCTTCAAATTCAACCATGAACAGTGCTACTACACAAATGGATCATTTTAAGAACCAACAAAAGTAAGCCCTAGTGATTGGCATAGAAAAAAAAGCAGGTATGGTATATACAACGCACAAAAGATATTAAAATTGCCAAACGACTAATCGGTCACAAAACATCATTAAAGCATAAATGATGGCCATCCATGAAACGCTACAAATCATAACCACTAAATACCAAGACAAATATGCACACATCTTTACAGACTACGTAAATGAACACACAAATACAACATCCTACCATATATAATAGCCACTGTGACAAAACCATTTTCACCTCAATGGTACAAATGCTACAATCACGTATACAATCTACAAACCTATACAAAGTAAGAGCCTATGTCAACATTGATGGAAATGGAGAAGCGGACAAATTAACCAAACTAGGAAGAGAAAAGGGACATAACTAAGCCAAACACACATATAAACATGCTAACACAACATCATACTATCACCAAAGAGATGTATGGCCATCCATGGGTATCACCCTGGGCAAAGGTTCTTTAACAAATACCCCAAAAAACATGATCTCTATAATAACCTAACAAAATTAGCCAAAGTTTTCCCAAATATTAAAAATGGACAAGAAATAAAGACATTGACAACAAACTCTCCAATAACCTTTAAACAAATCCCTTTATTACGGATTCACAGAAAACATGTATCATAAAATTTGGAATGGGCAATATATGGGGAATGCCAAAAAACAACTCTTCTTTGGACCCAAAGATTTCCTTCCATCACACGCCCCATTTGAAACTCTACAAAACTATACACGTGGCTACATGTACTACTCGAATGCCAACAATACCACATACACTCACTAATAGTCAAAAGACACAACAAAGTCGTATGAGAAATTAGATAGCAAAACCTTGAATTCCATAGTAAAACCTGATGCCTCATTTATATGAACTCTAGTATCTTTCATAACTACTCATCAGAAAATACAGTTCCATCATCGCTACTCTCTTGTACATGTAAAATACATAGATGCCATTGTAACGCTAGGTTCACGCCAAAGTTACTATATATCTGTGGCATACCATACAATCATCCCCAGCGAGAAGCCTCCAACCCTAACATCACCATACAATTTATGAAATTCACATATTGCAATGATAAATTCTCACCTGATACAATTGAACAAAAGACAAACAAATATCAACGTCTTCTAAACGGAATCAAAGCAATAGGTTGGAAAGTGGACTCACTAATGTAGAGGCACCCAATTCCAATCACTTAAGCCAGTTCGGGACTCAAATGACATTGTATGTCAAAAACATTTATGTAGAAAGATGCGGAATTAGAAATGAAACTCAACAAATATTTTTTCAAATTAAATCACAAAGATTTGGAATTGATATAGAATTTTGAAGCCCAAAAACCACCGGAGCCCATAATCAAACTACAGAGTAGGTGAGATTTAGTGCCCTCCTTTGTCCAATGCCAACAAGTGAGAGTGAGTAAAAGAGAGAAGACATGCCATGGATAACCAACTCATGCAGGGTATCCAATGTTGATCGGCTTTGTTTGACTTTCAAGGCAATGCCACCAATGAGAGTTCAATTGAGGTGGAGCAACCCAAAATTGCACACTTCATGATCCAATGCCGATAATGTCTGGTGTTTTCAGATTTTGAGTTATCAATTTTGGGTCACTTCATGCATCATTTTGTGCATTTGTCATTTTCATGCACCATGCCATGCATACTCTATTGATTGGAATTGGGTGGCCGATTGGAATTGTGTGCCTCTACCTTAATAGTAATCATGGTCGGCGCCAGAGCTACTACCTATATCCCACCCATGAAATTCATTGAAGACATATTCAATATCTCAAATGCCTCCATGAGAAGCACGTCTAAAAATGTTGACACCATTGCTTTCGAGAAAGCCATGTCCATTCTCCTCCTCAAAAGAAGACTAGGAAACAACCAACTCCTATCAAAGCCGCATAGTTCATAATAATTGAACAATCCACGCCCAAACAAAATATACAAACACATATTGTTTTACCTCCAACACCATACGCACTACACTTTCTTTCCAAACTCAACTCTTTAAGGCCGAACGACCATATATGGGTCGTCTTGGCACAAGAACCTTTGTAGCAAGCGCTACGGGCCACCTCAAAGGAAAAAAATAGACTATGACTTAGAGGTGGAGGAAGATGAACATCTATTGAGACCATTGCGACGACAATTGGTGCAAGCATCGGCAAGCTCCAATGATTTAAGTGAAATGAGTTTGTACAATTTTGTACATGAAATGTATCTAGTGCATGATCTAGAACACTTGTAGATTCTCACACCCTAGAAAAGCTCAACAACCTTAAAGGATTAAAAGGCTCCTTTTGAGCCTCTTATTTGATATTGTCTACTCTCAAGAGGGAGAAGTAATTCCATACTACTAATCCTTTCTATAATGGGCATTGTTTTAATGGTGGAACAAACATACACTTTATTCATGTTTATTTCCTTAGGAGGCGGGTGTTTTTTTCCTTGTAACTTCATTTTTGAAAATGAATAAAAAATTCCACTTATGCCTAATGAAAAATTAGGGCACATAGCAGAAAAATCAGAGCACATTCTTGTACTTGATGAAAAATTAGAGCACACAGCAGAAAAATTAGAGCACACACTTGTACTAATGAAAATTTGGATAATGCCTTTGCCATAGGCTCTTACGTTCCAAGGTTAATACTTAAATGAAAATTTGTATTTGCAAGGTACAAATCGAGTTGGAGCAAAATCCTAATAATCTAATTTGAAGATAATTTTTTCAATATCTTAGTGAGAATAACATACGAGTTATATTTACGGATTTTAAAAAAATAAAAAAAAGACTTATAAACAACAACAAAAGTTATGGTGTGTAGAGCCAAAAAATTAAAAATAGATTTTTTCAAAAAATTAAGTGTAAAAAGGATTGTAAACATATTGAGAATTAGATAATTAATGATTAAAGTTTACACTAAGTAGTTAATTAATTAAAACTACCTATTCATATCCAAGAATTAGGAAATAATGGAAAAAGGGTTGAACTCGCACCCTTTGGGTAGAGTGTACCTTTTCATGAATAGATATGGAGAGATGTGAGGATTTCGTGGAATTAATCTTAATGGTTAATGCTAGGGAAAACCTCTTGCCAAGAGGTGTGCCTCTTGGATTTAGAGCAAAATGAATAGCTTGAATTTTTAGCATTCTTGGCCATTACCTCAAGCGAAGATGGAGTGAGCCCTAGCTTGTTAAGGAGTAAAGCTAGTAAAGGCGCTTTTAACGGTTGTAAGAGTCCTTGTTTAATTAATATATTTATTTTATTGTGTTTTGTAATTTTTATTATATGCATTAGGTCTAGTGAGTCAAGTCCTATGCATTAATGCATTACATATTTATTCTTCATGGAATAAGTTAGGGAAACACCCTAACTATTAAGGTCGTGTGTGTGACCTTGTGTGTGTGACCTTGTGTGTGTTGAAGTATTAATCATAAGTGTGTGAGGCTTAATTGAGTTAATACAATGTTAAGTGACTTAATGCATAAGGAGTGTGATGCATAAGTACTTAATAGGATCTTAAGTATGAGTGAGCATAACTTGAGAATCTTAAAAATAAGAGTGGAGTTTTTATTCATGTTAATGCAAATTATGCAATAAACATTAAGAGTGACATACCTTGATGCATGGCAAAGAGTGTCATATGCATACATATAATTAGCATTAGGTCTAGCTTTAACGGAAGGGATTCTTTAAGGTAGGCTAAATTGCGAGCATTTAAAGAATCTATCATAAGAGAGTGAATTCTATATGGATTAATGCAACCTTAAGATTCCTAAATACATTAGAGTGAGTAATGTACAAATACTTAATGAAGACTTAAGTATAAGCATAGAAACTTAAGAATCTTAAGTTGAAGTTGGATAGCTCAAGTCTATGTAGAGTAAGAACTTAAGCACAAGGAGAATCCTTAAGTTTAAGATCTATGACTTAAAGGTGTGCATGGGCGAGAGCGTGGGACATCATTTGCATTAAGTGATATTCACTCTTTTTTTTGGTAGACTTAAGTTGAAAACTTAGAAGAAGTTAATGTTGATTTGGTCTAATTTGTGCGTATTAAAGAATTCTGCAAAAGTGTGAGACTTGTAAGTATTGATGCGGGCTTAAAGAATTAGATACTTTAGAGAGTGTAATCAGTTTGTCCTTAAGCGCTTCACAAGTAGACGCATGTACACTCAGTTAAACTTAAGACAAAGTGCGTGTCCTTTAAGGGTCAGTCCTCAGTAGGAGTGTGAGTGCTTAAGAACCTTAAGTTCAGAGGTTGTGTCCTTAAGTATATAGAGTCTAACCATCAGTGAATACTTAAGTAACAGTCATATATCTTAAAGTCTAAGTATTAAGGCTTAAGGAGGATAAGTGTAAGTGTAGGATACCATTCGTCTTAAAGGGTTAAGCATGGATGAGTGAACTTAAGTTGGGATTCAAGAGATGAACTCATTAAGACTTAAGTTAACTTATGTGTGTAATTTTTGAGACTAACCCTTGTATTAAGTACGTGATCACATGGACCGAGTGGACGGACGTGAGAAGTGGATCGAATTGTATGAGGTAAGACTTTGAATTATTTAAGGGCTTAATTAAGGAACCAATGCTATGAGATTTAATGGAATCTTCCATTAGCCCAACATGGCATATATTTAGGAGTTTGTGGCACAAGCACAATCTTAAAAGGACTCATGTTCCTTCTTAAGGCACGAGAGATCCTTTTGGGTTATACTTTATGGATGGAATCCTTAAGATTGATGCTAACAACCCTATTTTCCTAAAAGATAGGTAGATAACCTTAAGAACTAATCGAGAGGATAGCTTTAACTATACAATTGAACTCCAATAACTTAAAACTAGGCATATGATCATCCCCGTAACGAATCCTATGAAGTGTGGGTATACTTGGGTGTTTTATTGAAGTGGTAAAAAATCACCTTACATGGTGCTTCTAACATCAAAAGCTCTATGTCTAGAGAGTCAAGCACGGTATTGAAAGTTGAATACTACTCTAGAGCTGAATAATACAATTTTTGAGGCGGACAACAACAAAGGAAAGTCTTTGGGAGTTCTTATTGATCTTACATATAAACGCATGAAGTTCAAGAGTTATATTATGAATTTTTTAAAAACTTAAATATAAGGTGGCGTGATAATATCATTAACCGTTTGGGTTTTAGATCCAACAACTATTTATTTACATAAAACTGCATTCAATACCCCTAGTCATTGCAAGAGTTTCTTCCTTATCCTAAACCCACCAATACTTGTGATTTTTGGTGCACAATGACCTAACATTAGGCATAATATGATGTTGACATGATATTAGTTCCTTAGATACCAATTTTTAGAAGTAGAAAAGAGGTGCAATATAATCAAAATAATTGTGCAAGAGTAGAGGTTCAAAAATTGTCATTACACATTTTATTCTTTTGTGAACAAAATATGTTAAGAATGAGAATATAACCGGTCAATAAGAAGGTTGACACCACATATTTTAGTAAAAAATAGTAAATATTTATTAAGTTAAGATTCAAATATATGTGGAAAAGAAGAAGTTATTTTGGTACCTTGCCTGACAATGTGGGAAAATATTTGACTTGGATTAATATGCTTACTTACACTAAAGAAAAGATTTTTTCTAAATAGCAAAGATAATAAAAAAAATTATATGCATGATCAATAGAAGCTTGCAGCAGAAATTTTGGAGTTGCCTAGAATCCTCAATTTTGCATATAAAACAGCATCATAAAAATCTAAAGGTATGTTGTATTTAATTATTTCTGGACTTTGCAAAGTCTTGAAATAAAGAAGAAGGATTTTAGTCTAGTAAAATATTGGCACCAAAGAAATTGAAAGGGATACCGAGTTAACATACTTTGATCATTCAGCTGGATATCTCCAGATGATTTCAATGATACGATACAAATCGATTACAGTGATAGAACAAGCCTGGATCTATGTTAGTCGTGGTCGAAAACGGATAACAACTTTCAAGCTAAAACGTTTATAAAACATATTACCATGTCATATGGTGAACTCTACATTTATGAGGGAATATAGTGTAGAAGAAGAGTACAATGCACTGTAGAGCTTGAAGCACTGACAGGTTAGAATGTCATTCAGCCATCCGGAGATATCCGGTCGAAAGCAAACTACTGAAGAAAAAATGTGTCGGCTGTTCAAAAACGACAAATCAACTTCGGAAGGGAGTCTAATTACAAAAGCGTATGATATAAGAGCAAATGTACGAAAAAGCTGTGCTTGGTCTTAGCAAAACTCTTGGATCTAACGACAATTTCTATCCTTGCACTACCTCTCTGAAGAGCTCTAACGATCCCTCCAGTGTGCCCGTGCGTACATGTCCAAATCGACATCAGACCCTGTGTCACACCCTGTTTGAAATGGCTACAGCAGCCCTCCGAGTCAGATTCCTCCTCGTCTTCATACCGCGGGTCGTCCTCCTACTCTTTTTCAACCGATGCATCTCCATCGAGGGTCTCATCCACTTCGGAGTCGATCTCCTTCTTGTCCTCCGCGTCGTAGTCGATGCCGTCGTCCTTCTGTTGAACGTACTCTCTCTCCATCTTTCCTGTAACTCTCCTCTCTATCGAAACCATATCTTCCCTCTCCCTCTTCCTACTTGCGGAAGCCATCACCTCTATCTCCACTCTGGCTATGGACAAACAAGACTTAACGTTGAACCACAAAACATATGAAATGCTGCACTCTTGAACCCTCTTATATACTATCCTTCGTACCCACCCATTCATTACACTTATGGAACGTATGTAGAGGAGCCGTAATTGATTTGAGACTGCCATAATACCAAGACTGATAAAATTGAAGGTAGATTCCGTAGTAATGACTCAACAATATGGGAAATTAAGTATGGTAGGCCACGCGTCAAGCGACCTGTCGTAATGTGCTGTGGGAAGTACTATCTCCGCCGCCAACCATCAACATCACTTGAATGATAAGAAGTACTCGGATGACAGATATGTACTGGGTCTTCGACCGCCATATTTCGTATTAGCAGTGGCATGTTACAAAATCTAAGAAGGAACCTGTCAGAAGAGAGCCCAAGATGTCTCTGATTTTTTTGGAGAAGCTCCATCGTTAGATGAATTGCAGTATTGTAGTCAGAGAAGATCTCCGGATATGATACAATACTCTTCAGAACACCTAAGTCCGCTCAAAATTTGCTTCATGGACTTCATTGTTGAGAATGGTTGATGTGAATCGCATATCCAGAGATCTCCGGCTAGATCTTCACCCGATAAACATGGCAATACATGAACATCCTTCCATCCACATTTTTTGAAGATAATATCTGGCCAAACGACAACCGTTGTCAGCTATGGAAGTCGAGGAGAAGCGGTTCTTCTTCCAAATAAATAGCCGGAGATATCCGGTAAGCTTTCGGAGGGACGTGCGTGCCTTATAATATTCCGGTGGAATTAACCAGACAATCATGATCCTGTTAGTACTCTAAGAATCCGAATTACAGTGACTAGATGAGCACGGATCCGGTTATCTTCAAGATCACATGAGGGCGTTGTTGGGTTGGATGTCAAAATTGGGGCCGGTCCACAGCCGGAGATCTCCGATGCACATCCGTAAGGATGTGATGACTCAGGGAGATTATTGTACTACACTGCGGAATTGTAGATACTGGGACCGATGACCGAATATCAAACTTACAAACTGAAAGATTTGCTTCTCACAATGATATTTCAAGATGAACGTCAGAAACTTGATAGACTGGTTTGCCCTCAGGGATCAGCGGCATTCGCTTTATCTAAGTTCACAAGCGCTGCTTCCTTCATTTTACGCGGAATGGACCTCGTCAGTTGATTTACTTTGTTAGACCAAGTCGCAAACAACACAGAACTCACATGACACCATACAAGCTTCTCTTGGTCGGGAACCCATGTGGCTTCCCAGCAGTCCTGGTACTTCTTCTTCTGATTCTTCTACTTGTTATCAGGCTCCCAATATTTAACGAAAAATTTTCCGTGGTTGGCAATACCCTCATCTCTGATGACGTCCAAAATTGCTCTTCCCTATCAGACATGATAGATGTCTGGATCACTGGGTCTTACTAAAATCCAGGACCTATGACGAATGTCACGCCAAGGATTAGAAGTGGACTTCGGGGCTTCATTTGCGGGTCCGCAATAAGGCTCGAGAACCTCATCTTCGGGAGTAACATCCAAGGTTGTGGAAGCAATCCTAGCGGATTTGCACCTCCCTCATGAGGGCCTCTCCAATCATGGGCAGGCTAGAATCCCTCTTCGAGTTCGGAGGGCGTCTATGGAAGTAGCTTGTCAAGCTCGTTGATGACGTCCTTCCAGCACTGCAGGTATGGGTGGATGGAGTCTGCGTACCTTACGCACTTAGACATTCCGGATGCCCAATAGTCCACGTACTTCCGAGGCCCCGTCGTTATGAAGTTTTTGTTTTCCGTCGCTTTTCTGGCCTTGTCTCTAGCAACATTTTGGTTTCCGACTGGATTTTGTTCCTCATTACGCCATATGGGCTTGAAAGGGACGGGCTTGGGAGATCCTACTGGAAGCATGGGACGTCCACAGTCATCTACCTTCTAGAGTTTTATCGGCTCTCTGTTCATGGGTAACCACTCTGCGTCAATGACAGATTTCTTGAACTTCATGACCGGAACACCGTCATTGTCAACGTAGAACTTGAAAAGATTCATATCACTTAGTCCCACCAGACGTGCCGCCCCGCTGCATAGGTAGCCATCGACGTACGATTTATAGTCGGCCACTCTTGCATAACTTTCGGCATGAAGGCTAGTTTCTGTGACTTCATGAATGCCTTCATCAAATCCGCTACATGTACTGCTTTTCTTCAGTTCTTTTGATGGATGACTAAAGTAAGCATCAATATCTTCATGCGTATGTTTGACCACCAAGAAGCCAACATGTATCTCCTTGAAAACACCTTGAGCAATTAGCAGTGATAAGAATGCCATCAAGTATTGGTTCTTGTTGTCCTTCGCCGAGTTGTCGAGCTGTAGAAACAATTTCAGTGGCAACGGTTTCGGGCCCTTAAAAGCACTCGTCTCCACGGGCTCTAAAGCGTCGACGCACCTGCTCTTTCCCCTCATGAGCGCCAAGAACATCGAGTTTTGAGGTGGGTGCTCGAAGAGCGCGCACGTCTCATGTAATGGTGCTCCCTCAAGCCGCCTAAAAAGTTTTTGCCAGAGAGGATATGGTGGCGTTTGAATCTCCAGGCCATGAAGCAGGAGCATAGTGAGCATACGCTCCGTCGACATGACCGTGTGCCACCATTCCGGTGACATTCATGAAAAGCTGTTCGAGACCAAATGTCGCCTTAGTAGTCCTCCACATGCGTGGAAGGGCCGTCTTCGCAGTGTCCATCTTGTCGTGAATGATACAAAGAAAGATCAGCGACTTCGCCTTCGACTCCTCTCTCCATGTCGCGTAAAGCTTCCGGCATGATTGTTGGTGATTCAAGTGAGCCTGTTTGTTGGTATAGAATAGCTCGTACGCGGGCGTTCCCTTTGGAGTCGTCAGTAAGAACTGATTGAATTCATCGCAAGTACTGCATTTTGCGAAGGTGCTTCCAGATGGCTTAGTAGCAACATTCTCGAAGAATTCCTTTCTTACCATACTAACTTTGGACTAACTTACAGAAGAGGACCGTAGGAGTCGTTTGTTTGCAAAATGAAATAATAACCTAGTTAGAGGAGAATTTCAGAAGAACAATCCAACAGACAGTGCGAAGTACAAAGTTAATCAATTAAAGGTCAATGCATGTCAACGATAACCCAACCGGAGATCTCCGTTTCAGAAACTAGGACTTCGGTCGATTGAGGAAAGAGAGTACAAATCCATAGCAATATGCAGGGACTGATAACGTACATCATTGACGCTGGCTTGAATTTGCTTCCAGTTGTTTCCCGCAGGAAGATACTTGAGAGTGTTGTCGTAGTGTGCGTTGGCAAGTATTCATATCTTAACACAAAGATACACTTAAGGTAATCGTTCCCATAGAGAGTCACCGAGAACTACAACGACTAACAACAAACCATGATCTGTACAATGTCAACTATACAATACATACATCAAAAGAAAGGAGGAAAAGGTTTAGATCACAAGGGTGAGCGTTAATTACACCAACCACCCCACCCAAGTACTTTACATGGCCCGGATCCTACATGGCCCGGATCGTACATGGCCCGGATCGTATATGGCCCGGATTCCACAAGGCCCGGATCTTACATGGCCCGGATTCTACATGGCCCGGATTCTACATGGCCCGGATCCTACATGGCCCGGATCCTACATGGCCCGGATCCTACATGGCCCAGATCCTACATGGCCCGAATCGTACATGGCCCGGATCATACATGGCCCGGATCCTACATGGCCCGGATCCTACACGGACTTTACAACTATATACATTATAGACATCCGGGCTACTTGCGTATCCGGAGAGTGTTTTACCACCATGAACGACGGTTCACGGACTCAAACAAGTTTTAGTAAACGTCAAATCTTCCTCACAGTTTCTTCAATCACTCCTACACACTAACTTGGGATGGTTGTGGTGTCACTGGGTTCCCCTCGTAAGAGGGGATAAGGCTTGGGCCTTAAGGACTAACACTTACTCTTGTGGCACGTACGTGGTGTACCCACCCTTTGAGTTGTTAGACCTTCCTTCACCTCAGAATTAGCTAAAAAATGATACGTCGTGGGATGGCCTAGCTATTAGCTCCGGGTACCCGATTCCCACTCTTTTTCTTCAGGGAACAAAGTCCTCCTTCTATTACTCCGATGATCACCTCGCAAAGGGGTTAGTTGGATCTCCTTTCTTCTCTCAAGATAATCCGAGCTGTTAGAGTCGGTCTGGACTTACTGCCCTTAGGTCAAACCAGTCTACTCCGTCCTCAACACGAAGGGTTGATGGTGTGTAGTGCTCCTATGGATCAACCTATCCGACCAAAGGTTGATGCGTCTGGGATCTAGAGTACACCTTCACAATCGATGACATACTGCCGCCGACCGGTCACACAAGACATATCAAGACTCCTTCCACACAAGTCACTCCCCCCTCGTCCTCCCCTAGCCACTTATAATCTCACCTGTTATTCCCCTCCACCACGACTAATCTACTTGAGGGAACAAGGAAACAATCACAAGGGGTCAGAGTTAGAGTCACGCCCAACTAACCATCTAACCATCTCACCTGTTATTCCCATCCACCACGACTAATCTACTTGATGGAACAAGGAAACAATGACTCGACGGTTAGTATGGACTTGAGGAGTGGACTACTTGAGATGGTACTCACAGTCATATAGAATCCGAGCTCTCCAACCATCGAAGGTTTTCTAAGAGCGTAGGTTTAGAATTAAACTGAAAGCAAGTACACACATCAAGCAGTGAAGAGAAAGGCCACGAGGCTCCTTTCTTATACTGCGAAGGACTCACACAAAAGTCCAAACTCAAACGATACCTTCTAACTAAAAACGGTGACAATAACTACTCTTGGCGGCGGTGCTGCCACTACATATGACGTGCATCGTCAGAGGTCACTTATTACACGAAACCCAAGGCAAAACCAAGTCAAAACCAAAGTGAACTAGGGGCCAAATCCCAGACTGAATAGTGACCTACAAACCAAGATCCTGGCCTACTTCCGGGCCAACTCCTCGAGTCTCTTCCGCTCCTCCCTCCTCTTGCGCTTCTTGGAACTCCAGCTTGAAGTCGGGGTGGGCGCGGCTGCTGCAAGTGCCACCAATGGCGCAAACACATCGGTGGGAGGCGTGGGTTGGCCAATCGTTGCCCTCAACAAGGTTTCCTTCGAAGGCAAGGAGGAATTCGGGCCATCCGGGGTGATTGACACAGTAATCATGCCCGGATGTGGCCCGGATCGTGTCGGAGGGGCCGATGTTTGACTCGAGGTGCCCATGATGATATCCTGGCCGAATATCTGTCCAGGAGTGTACAAGTAAGAGGAACTCTCACTTGCGGTCTTCCTAATGTGAAGCCCGCTCTGCAAAGGGGCCACAATCGGCGTAGTGCGCGGGGAATCACCGAGTGACAACTGGCGAGGATGCACGAGAAGTGGTGGCTCCATCGCAACCCCCGGGCGTTCCTTCCAACCGCTCTACATCGGTGTGGTGACCTTCGAAAGGAAGGGTCCTACCTGGTCCTTCGAACTTGCGAGTGGAGGGGGCAAATCCGGGCTGTCAAGGTCCATCACTTCTTTCTCCTTCCGCGAGCCGTGATCACCGAGGTGACGCTCCTCCGGGTTGGTCTCCGAATCCGAGTCCCCATCCTTGTCGGAACTGTCGGAGTCTTCCACAAACTTGGGTAGAATATGAGTGAGATTGTTCACCAATAACCGCATGTTGGCATAAGCCGCCTCAACCTTCACGGTTTGCTCCATCACGAAGGCAATCACCCGCTTGCTGGAAATGTGGTCATCCCTCTCCAATCGAGCATCAAACATCTTGGCTTTCAGTACCACATCTGCGGGAAAACGTAATGCTTCGTCTACTTGTTGTAACGCTGACGCCGAGGCATTGGCTTGGAGAAGAGCCGCCTTGCAACTTCTCTCTGCTTCCAACGCTCGACTCCTTACCTTTGTCACCTCGAGCGTTAGTCGGTTAACCTTCTGCTCCATGAGGCGAAGATTGCCAGCTCCTCTGACCTTCTCCTTGATTGCATCGATCAACCCTTCACGAGGAGGGTTACCCACCAAGCTGCTCGCTTGTCCCAAGGTCCTATCCGAGTCTTCCACATATACACGAATGGCCTTGAGTAGCTCGGAGGCTGGATACGACTTGCCTCCAAGTTGTGCCGGTCCGGTGGCTGCGGCGCGGATGGCTACGCGGGTGCGGGTGGAGGGGGCTCCTCCCTGTCTCTGTCTCTAGCACTTGGGAGGTGGTACAATCTCCTCTCCTGACTGTGATGAGCTGCTCCCTCCTTCAGACCCCGGTTCGGGTTCTGATTCTGTCCCTTCAAACTTCGAACGAGGCTATCGTGTGAGCGGTGAGCGGTGAGCTATAAGATTTGGATATTTAAGAGCAAAAATAGTTCAGAGTTAAATGAAGATTTAAATAATCATAAATTTCCATTTTTTAAATTATTTATAGTAAGATTTGAGACCTATAACCGTGAAACATTTATTCACAGTAACCGTTGAAAATTTGTTTTCAAGATGAATAAAAATGGGATAAGTTAGTAAAATGAGTAAAACTGCAACTATCCTGGCAGATTTTGTGAAAGGCTATGTCTTGTCTTTTAGATTTATTTAGCGCGATGCATTGTAAGAAATTTAAGGTGGTAAAGATTATGAGGAGTAATTTGATTGATTCTCTGAAGAACAGAAGAAAGGTAATACTGCAAAACTGGTAGTGGCCCTTTTAGTCTTACTACTGAATAATTAAATCAAGAGTTGCTTACAAGGGTTTCATTGTAGAAACTGTCAAATCTACAAGTGTAGGTGGTTCAACAATCCACTCTCTAGAACTCGCTTCACTTCATTGAAGCTAAAACTAGCTGCGTGCATGAATGTATCGGACTCTGAATCCAAACCACAAATGACTGTAAATACATAATAGAGGTGCTTACAATTGGCCCACTGACCACGCTTTCCAATTGCTTTTGTCGCCATCTCCTTGAAACTTGGGCAGTTGCATGCAGAGAGCTGCGAAATTGTCAAATAATACTGCTGGACCTTTGGAGGTGTGCCCGAATCCAATGAAACAATGCATCCAAGGGCGGGAAGCATGCATAACTTGCGCACAATTCCTTTCAAAGATAGGGCCGACGCACAATTGTTGGCATGCTTGGTGGACGGTGCCTTCTTGTTGCGCCGGATATTCTTCCCTGATCTGCGGGTGGGAAATTCGTCTGGATATGCTGGAGTCGTGTAAGTTGATAAGTCCATAAATAATGGTTGGTCCTGAAAGAGCCTTGCTGGCGACATCTCCTTCCGCTGGGGTAGTCTGAAGCCTGCATTCTCCAAGGAGAGGATCTCTTTGCGAGATAAGTTAGTCCCCAACTTAATCGGCCAAACCTCTGGAACCTCAGGTCTTGACATCACCCACTTTCGACGAGTGCCCTTCACACATCTTTCAATGTGGTCATTGCAGAAGAAGAATTACATAGACTCCTTCATGTTCTTCTTGTAGTTGTCCATCATGCCAGTGTAGGTTGGAGCAACAGTGTTCTTCCCGTCTTGCACAATCCGAGCGACGCACTGCTTCTTGGTGATGGGTTGTTGAGTAAAGCACGCTTTGGCGGATGTCTTCGCAAGCCGTGCAATGTGCCATTCGGAAGGGTCGCATGCAGTCTCCTCCACAGCAGTGACGTGGTGGCAATCAATTTGATAAGTAGGTCGGTGTGGTTCAAGGCTCGGCTCCTCCCGATCAAAAGGAGTTGGAGAATCAGTTGGTGGAAGGTTGTGGTTGTTGTCATTGCGTGCTGATCTGGTTTGGACGCGCGGTCTTGACATGCTAATCTTGTTAGGCCTGTGAGACTCATATTCAGAACCAAAAGCGGTATCCAGCTTTCGTTTAAGAGAAACAAATACCTCTTCCCCTTCAAGGTGAGGAGTTCTGGTGCACAACACGTCGGCGCCAGGCATCTTCAAGAATACTTCGTGGAGTGGTTTCCAGTTTCCAGTTCGAGACGATAACCTCTGAGCACTTCTGAGCTTGAGTTCTTCCTTTGACGGACCAGTACCAGGGCGCTCTCCTTTGAGGAATTGGTAGTATGCTAAGCACTGCATGAAGCCGCGAACAAAGTCGTCTACGGTCGCCACGTACAGGTCGCTCCCTCGATCGCCGGATTGTTGTTTCCACTTGTTATGGATCGATTCTGCAAGGTTACAAGATGGCATTTCTGCAAGTTCGTCTTGAGAGAGATCCTGCAATTGTAATATGGTGTCAATTTAGCCTTATCAGAGTACTTATGTAATGTTTGGAGGCGAAGTAGATTATGAAAAAAAAATAGAGGAAGGTAGAGGAATTACTAGCTGCATGAAGCCACCCCACTGCCGATAACAAAAGTGCCAGAAGGCGAGCCAAAGCTCAAGTCGAGGAAGGCCTTGTTCAGATGCAGCACCGGATGACATCCACCATGCTCGAATTGCAAGATACTTAGTATCGGCCTCTGTCATGGACTTGACATTCTTGTATTGTTGGCAGAGTTCCCGGTGTTGAGCTTGGAGGTCCTGGCGAATGTCAGCCTTGGTGTGTTTTTCTAGAGACTGTGTCCAGTGGAAAAGGCAAGTCCTTTCTCTATCCACCATATTCTCACTCACGACTCTACTTCCGTAGATGATGCGAACAGCGTTCCAATTAGCCTGGGCGCTATCGGCCATGAACCCCTTGAAATTGACTTGATGCACACCGTGGCGCGCCATGACAGCATTCAAATTCTTCCATACTACTGATTGGGCTGCAACATCCTCCGATTGCATGTCACATACTGCGATTGTCATGACCCGACAATAAGTGGAGTCGTACACGTGGCAAGCCATGGTAGTCCAGGATCTGACACGTTTGACATGGTCAAGCATTATCCATGCGTTCTCAAGGTCACCCCCAGACTGCATTCGCTTCACCAAGTCAACTCCGCTGCTAGGCCGACCTCGGACATCTTGAAGACGAAGACCTTGTCCATGTCTAATCCTTGTCCCGGAAACATATTCTCCTGAACAAAATTCCAGGTGCTCGAGCCCCGAAGCTTGGTAATGCTGTCCAAGATTCCATACCGTCGCAAATGCCTAAAAGTAGAGACAGAATTACGAAGATTGGGAGAGGTTAGATGCTTGCACCGATCAAAGAGTGGCAACAACTCCGGGAGCTCCAAGGTCTTCCGTTCCTCGCCTTCTCTAGCCAAAAGGAGTGGGCCAAGTACTTCCTTCGCTGTTTCAAGCACAATGGCGGAACGAGTTGCTGATGGAGTCCGTTCCACCTGTTCACCAATCAAGCTCTCTGTTTGCTCAATGAAGTCACGGTAATCACCAGTCTTGACAGGATGGTCGTGAGATCCTAAATGCACACATGCTCTCATCATGTGTGGTGTTGCAAACACATAGTATATCTTCGCAGGGCAAACTGCAATACATGTAGGTGGGACAGTACATGTTTTGCAAACTAGTGTAGAACCGGTAGGAGGACTGGATCCAACTTCAAATACTTTGACAGATATTCCATCCCATTCAGTCTCAATCACATTGGCAGTTCTATGGTCTCAAGATAGATACTCACAGTCGATATTGTCACAACGGAGGTGGCCAAGACAGGAAGAGGTACGGAATGTAAGTTTCAATTCGTTTTGAATATTAGACGTGATGGTGCGAGACCAAGCATCGCCATCATAACATTTGTCCATGCCACAAAGCGGCTTGGCTACAGTTTGCTGGCCATGGACTCCTAACGGAGGAAATTCAAAAACAATATCTCCATTGTATTGAGGCGGAAGAAATTCTACCTGCTCTAATTTAATTGCATTGAAATCTATTCGGGACAAGACATTTTTTGACCTCTTACGTGCACTAAGTTTCATTAAGGACTGAACTACGCTGATTGAGTAACTTGGTGGAGTTTTTGAGGGCTCGCTGGAGCGTGACGGACTGATAGGATGAGTTGACATTTGGCGTATAGTTTGCGGAGATAGCGCCCTCTGCTCTCTGCACTTTGGTTCTAACAGTGAACCCTGGACGTCTACACTGTCCGAGTCATCACTAAGCTCATAGATGGTCTCAAGACCTGGCTCTACTTTGGAAAGCATTGAGGTCTTAATGCTAATAGTGGAAGACTCCCGAGGAGTAAAAAGTTCAATGGAAGCTGCTGAAACTAACTCAGAGACTCCATATGCCCGATACTTTCCGGGTTTAAGCAACTAGAATGTCCCCACATTGTTCGTACTCGACAACTGACCAATAGCATGCGTGACTTGTCCCGTTGTAATGTCAAAAACCTCTTCTTCCACAAAGACAGACTCTTCACGAAATTAAAACCTCAGACCTAGGGTTGTGGAAGTGACCATGGCATATCCATCTTCACCCAACGGAAATGTAACTGGCACAAAATGCAAATCAGCACGAATGAAGGCCATTGTAGTCTAAGTAAATTGCAACCTCACAAAGACAGAATGAAATCGATACAAAAGAGGGAGTTTAGCAGAGGCACAGAAGATTAAGTACTTGCACAAACAAAAACTTCTAACATGGACGAATGTAAACAATTTACTAGAAGTAAATTTTGGGAGTAATCCAGGAATAAAATTTCTTTAACAGAATAGCCGTAAATGAAAAAGTAAATGTTGATATTCGGTATTTTTGCAAGTCCTATTCTTGAAAGTGAATGACGGCGGATAGATGCAATTAGAGAAACTTTTAAAGAATAGACGAAGGCACAATTCACGGTGTATAATTGCACTCTGACTCCACTATATGATTGGAATAAGATTGAAAGGTTGACAACCCATCATGTTCATGAATTAAAGTGACTAGGTATTATGAGGCATTAGAATGACGGCAATGAACCCAAAATAACAATTAGTGACAAACAACTCATAAATATGTAAGCTATAAATAAAGTGTGAACAATTATTGAAGTGAATGGCGGCGGCTGACAGAGAGGAAGCTATCATATTTCTGCCAAGTTGTATGCAAATTAATATAGCAACAATGAGTTGGAAACTTCTAAATTCAATTAAGAAGCGTCTTTCAAAGGTGTTTTGACAACCTTAAAAGAGAGGTTTTCAAATTCATTTGTACGCTTGGGTTTATGGAATTGTCATTAGGTTGGAATGAGGAAACTACAACAGATTGTCTAGTTGTAGAAAGTGAGAGGAAGAAGAAGCGTAGGAGGCAAGGCATCTTGTTTTCAAGTCGTAAGCAATTGCAGAGGGCTAGGATGGGAAGGAGAAAGGCAAATATTTCTGACATTGACATTTCTGATACCGGAAGGGTGTTGTCGTATAATCTAAGACAACGTGATAGAGATGGAGAACAACACCTCGTTCTTGGGGACAATGCTCGGCGAAGTAGTTTTTGTAATATACATGAATCACTGGCTCAAGCATTTAATAGACTAGAATCACAACTATACGATCCAAAAAAATTAGAAAAGGACCAGACAAGCAAAAAGTGTCATGACAATGCATGTAATTAAGTAATGACTAAAGGTCACCAAAATAATGGAGATGGTAGGTGATACGATAATTTTTGAACTATCGAATTATAGTTGTTCAAAAAGTCGAGGAATGGCAATCCTCTCTGTTACATAACATTCTGTAAATAAGTCGTCCACCTGAAAGTAAGGTGGGCGATCATTAATAATAGAATGGGAGGGTGAATGTAAGATGTTTTGGATTTGAAATTGAGCCAAAGAAGGAGGGACAAAGATAAAGCAATTGAGGGATTTAGGCACATTACACATGGGTACTTGACTGCGGATTTAGCCACAAAGCATGCGAGCTTGACAACACATTACATCTCATGTCGGCACAATTTATGTGAGTAGATGCAGCGTGATTAACTTACCTCAATGTAAATTTTTCGACTAAATCTTACCCTCTCGATTATTTGATTCAAGATAGGTATCCCCAGATTTGTGCTTGACAAACACTATCGACTAGACTCAGCATAGCCATCCTTTCTTCCTTCAACTTGCAGGAATACTCAAAGGTGAGAGTTATAATGTCATTCGAGAGTTGCAGATCCAGATGCCAGAGGAGAGAGAGGAGTTGTTATGTTTGGCAACTGCACAGAAGAAGAAACGTAGGAGGCGTGGTTTGCGCTTCTCTAGTACAAAGCAACAAAAGAGGTATAGGATGAGCAAGAGAGTTGCTCCGAGGGTAGACTGTGATGTGGGGGACACTACACGCGTGCTATCATTTGACACTGAGAATTGCAGAATCAAGGGCAGTTTAAGAACTGTTATTGAAGTGCAAGGAAGCGTGCCATCAGACCTTGTGCGGAGTGGTGGTGCTCGGAGCGGTAATCATGGAAGCAGTGACTCGGAGGGGCGGAGGCAAGGGATGAATCGAGGAGCCGAGGTGGAGGCAAACGAGATGGAAGAAGAGCAGCCACTTTTAGAGTTAGGTACAAGTGAAGCGCCTTCAAGTCAATCTGAGGAGCATGATGATTTATTGAACAGTCAAAGCAGTGAAGAACCAAAGAAGAGAAAGGTAAGATTTGATTTGCTTTGCTTGGACTTTTCATGTGTGTTTAAGAAAGTGAGTTTAAGATGCAAGTCTTCTCAGGTCAAATATTAATGATTAAGAATGCTAATGGAATGGTGGCAAGGAATTGGAAGTTATTGAGCTTGGTAGGCTTCGGGGCCGAAGCTTCATTTGGGCAACCGTTGGGCCTTGTCTAAACATATTCTTTTTAGGGAAATTGACCAATATACTCTTGGAGTACATAGTCGTTGGACCGAAAAGTATATTTGAAAGTCAAAAATTTCTATCATTATGAAAGTATATGATTGTAAATTACTTCCACTATCATTCATCCAACTCATCTCAACCTGACTGGTCAAATATTTACCAACTTTGGCTTTCTGTTGGATGTAAAACTTCATTTAGTATACATTAGTATTAGAGAACAAATTAGAGTATAATACCCTCAACATGTGGGTCACATTTTGATCATGTATGGATGCCATTATCAACAACTTCAAATACATTTGGTCCTTTAGATGGTAGAATAGTTACTGAGCTTCAGTGATTAGACTTCATACCATAACTTTTGACGTACATAGTCAAATGTCGAACCCATTAATTATATTAATTGTAATGTTAAATTCAAAAGAGAGGGACGAACTGTTTGTCAGAAATTGAATGTCCTTGGGGCTAAATTATCATAATGAAGAATAAAAGTTGATAAAAAATCAAGTCATAATCATTCAATTATGTCTATTCAATATATTACAATTTCGATGAGAGACTTCAACTGTAATGTATCTTCTTCCATCAATACGTGTCACCAAATGTACATTTTCAGTGAACATTTCCAGAGATCAGATTCTAAACAAGGTCTAAGGAGTCCTGGGGAAAGCAAGTTACACAAGATATATGGTTTGGGAGGAGTCAGGACTGTGTACTGTATATGGTCTGTGAACGTGGAACCTTTCTGACGCTTGTCCTCAACTGACTTTTGTCCTCAACTGCTTGTTTTTACCGCTAGCACAATTTTCAAAATCATCGCACTGGGAGCCAGCTTCTTCTCACGACGTGTGTAATCTCACAGCTGCAATCTCACGTCGTCGTAATCCACGATTCGCACTCCAAGATGGGATTTTAGCCTTGTGTACAATGAGAGACATCAAGTATACATTACCACTAATACATGTCTCTTAAGCAGTGGTGATTTTTCACAAGGTCCCTAACATGTTCCAGGACATGTTCTGAAAAAAAAAACATTTCCAGTGGACGGGTTCTCTGAAAATGAACCGGTTTTTGGACGTGTCAAATTCACTTTGGACGGGTTCTAAAAATAAATTTTTTTTTGACAATTTTTTCCCAAAAAAATGAATGATGCAAATATCAATTACATTATGTCATATATGACATGTGAATGTAAACATAATGGAGTCAAACCACTAATACCAAATCAAAAAACCAATCTTCAAGAGGTTGGATTCACCTGCACACATTGATTCATGAACCACAATATTTAGAATTTTTTTAACACAATGTCAAAGATTTAAATTGAAGGTAAACTAAGCAATTGTATAAAAATTTAGTTAATATAAACATGTTCAATTTTTACCAAAAAAAAAAGTACTTACCATTCAAAAAAGTGGATGAATTCTCCTATCCTTCATGTTTTTCCAGACAAGCATCACTGCATTCCAATTGATGTTTTCAATTGGAATATTTGCACATGAAATGCGCATCAAAGCATCTAAAGCCTCCAACTTCAACCTAGTACAGAGATGACTCTTGATCAGGTTTTGTTTAGAAAAACCCTTCTCACATATTGCAGTGCTCACAGGAATCACCATAACTCTCCTCCACAAGTTACTCAAACCAGGCCAATTGATGGACCACTCTGGAGTTGTACCTACAAACTCCCATGCTTCAAATAAAGACTTATTTGGGATCATCTCTCTCATGGTCTCTACCATCTCCAAGCACTCACCTCGACACCAATCTTGTTCTTCTTCAGAACTCTCGAACTTCACAAACAACCTCTCCAACCACTCTTCAGTAATACGAGTCCTCTCATCATCATTTGCAGGATAGAGATTGGGGCTGAAGAGCTTGCATGCATTGAAGATGCCTAAGTCTGGAAACCTATTATTCAATGCATCCACCACCCTCTGCACATACTCTGCCCCAATGAGTTTGCACTCCTCAATAGTACCGGCTGTCCCAGTAACATTCTCCAAATGCATTGGATAGGTTCTCAGGCCACCATCTGCAATTGGATACTCCATCTCCATAGAAGATGCACAGGTCTCCAAAAATGGCCACAATGCCCTTGAACCTCTTTCAAATTCTACACCTCTAGCTACTAGAAAACATCTACTCAATACTGTGATACAAATGTTTAAATGACCTCCAATCTAAGTAATATCCACATGGTAACTCTGAAATAGCTTATTGAGTTTATTCAACTCAGTAAGAATATCCACAAGTAACCGTAGAAGGAATTGAAACTGAAAGGATGTGAGTTTACGATACCACATTGCTTCTTGTTCACGGAAAAGCTCTAGAAACGAGGGCATTCCATCCAAAATCCGTTGCATCACTTGTCCACGGGATAACCATCGAACTCCATGTATGTGGAGAACAACCAATGGATCCATCGCAAACTCCTGCATCAACTGATCAAGCTGTGTTCGCCGCAATGATGACCTGCCCACCCACGTGTATGCAAAGTTGGAGAAATCATCCAAAACCTGTAGCTCCGGTGATGCCTCAACTGCATCGCTGGCTGCCAGTGCATCTCTAAACAAACACGGGAATTAATTAGTGAATATATTACATTCTAGAAAATAATGAAATTCATTAAAAAAAAACTTAAAATTAAAGACTCACCTATGTGCAATGCAATGCATATTAACAAGTGTTGGTACATCTGCTCGAAGTCTGTCTGCTAGTCCTTGTCTCACCCCAGTCATAGAAGCCGCTCCATCAGTAGCTAAAGCCACTAATTTGTCAAGAGGCCACTGCAACTCCTCCAATAAATCCACGACATTCCTATAGAATACCTCTCATGTGGCTCCTGGAACACCAGACAAACCAACATGTTGCATACGTGGAGGGCCTAAGCCACCACGAGATAGACTGCAAACATACACAATCAAATGCTGCTCTAGACTACGATCGGTTGATTCATCTACAAGAAGAGAGATCACCGGTGAATCTCTAACTTCTAAAAGATCAACATCCCTCAAATGCTGTGAAATGGCCCACAAAAAATCATATGCAGATCGTCTACTAGTGTAAGCACCGTACTCATCATTGACAGGCATGTCTGGAGCCCTGAGGTGTCTAATTATCTGACACATATCCTCATACTGGTTGATAGCTCTATCATTAACTACCAAATGGTATAAAATCTTCATACAACAAATAATTCTAGCACTCTCTGCATCAATAGCATTTACCACATGTCTAGCCATGGCAAGTGCCTCAGGGTTATCTCTCACCGGTCTCCACTTGAGCATGGCATGAGCATGAAGGGTTGATCCTTCATGCTCCTTCACAGCTGAAAGTTGCAATGACTCACAACCGTCTCCTCTAGTCCCCCATCGTGATTTTTAACCAGTTGCTTGACATGTTGCACACTTCATGTAGGGCTTCTGTCTAGGGAGAGCAATGTGCATCAACCAGGGCCTTCCATGATGCCATACGGGCATAAACTTCCTCCTTCTTGGAGGCCGCGCTCGACCACCATGAGCTGGAACCTGTACTCCTACACTATCCTCCTCATGTGCACTATCATCAAAATCATTGTCCTCCCCCATCTCATTCTCTTCCGCCATCTCAATGTCCTCTCTAATCTGATCATGACCTTGAATGCCACCTTACTCTACCTCAACATCAGGAATACCACGTAGAGAACCCCTAATGGAAGATTCTGACAACTCAGGCACTTCATTCCTCCCATCACTCAAAGTTTGAGAAGAAGAAGATGCCCTAAACATATGGAGAATGCTTTGTTGCCGGGCATCTCTCCTTTGCCTGGGTACTCCAGACACTGGCAAAGACATAACTGCAATACATATTCAAAACAGATCAATCACCACACACATGAAATACAAAAACCCTAAATGTGTGACTTACCCTAAACCTAGACTCTATGTTGATTTCTTGTATACATTACTTCTCTATCACTTGAAAAAAATAAGAAATATCAAAGTAAACAAACATACCTAGGTCATGAAGCTTTAGTCCACCTCGAAAATTCACAACCAAGCTGAAAACGCACCACTGAGCTGTGCAAGAGCTGGACCCAAAAAATGAGCCAAAAACTGAACCTCGTAGTTTCTGCAGCCTGTGCAGCCTCGCAGCCTGTGCAGCCTATGCAGCCTCAGCCTCAGCCTGAGATGCAGAGCTTGGCCGGGCCAGGCTTCAGAGCCGGGCCAAGCCAAGCTCTGCAACGGCCAGGCTCTACAGCTACGGCCTGCAGGCTCTGCCTATTCTTTTTTTGTGTTTTTTTTTTGGTTTTTTTTTTAATATAATTTTATTTATAAACATACGGGACGGGTATTTCTTTTTTGAACCGGTTTTGGGACGGGTTGTTTGTTTTTTAACCTTTCCATGGACGGGTTGGTTTTGAGATTACCGGTTTTGGGACGGCTTGCAATTTTTTTTGCCTTTCTATTCAAGGTTTTTGGACATGGACGGGTTAAAACTTTGTGAAAAATCAACCCTGCTCTTAAGTGTTGAATAAAGTAATTTGTAGATTTGAAGTCTAAAATGTCTCTGCTGTCTAGATTTCTTCGCAACGATGTTCGTGTGAAGTGTAGATGATGACTATTCTGTGCACAATGTTCTTGTGCATGTACCTTTACCTGTTCTAGATCTGGAGGTCTTGCATTGGATTTCGTCACAGAACCCAACTCTGGCGGAGTGCTGGCAGAAACGGATTCGCCGGTTCAGTCTTGGTGATTTGCCGGTTCAGTCTTGCAGGATTCGTCAGAGAAGTTTGCAGGATTCGTCACAGTATTGGTGAGAAGTTTGCAGGATTCGTCATAGTATTGGTGAGAAGTTTGCTGGATTTGTTGCTGGATTCGTCGCGTATGTGGTGATCGTCGTGTGTGTGCTGGATTCGTCATTGTTGAAACTTGTGGTTGTTGGCGTATTCTGGTTGTGTCCTGGTGCGAACGCTAGATCGATTATGGGTCTCGTTAGGTCTTGAAGTGCGTCGTTAGGTCTCGTTAGGTTTTAAAGTACGACGTTAGGTTCCAATAAATTTGCATATTTGTGAACTGCTCGGAAGATGATTGAGCTTTAAGCGAAGGAGGCTTCGGCGCCGAAGCCTTCTCACTGCGCAGAACGCAGTATCTCCGCCGACATCCTGGCAACAAGACCTCGACCTCCCAGCACCGAATTTTAGGCACCACGAGACTCTTCGCCGCGGAACAGAGTGCCGGGACTGGCATCGAGACACTCACCTTGACCTGCAGCGAGACTTGCATCTGGACACTTCGCAGCCAGTGCCAGAATTGCAGCAGGACACTCCGCAACACGATCTCACCAACAGTGCCGACTTCTTCCGTGTAGGTCGTTCAATTTGATAATTGTGTTGTGTGTCGGTGATAGGAAGTTGACAGAAGAACGATGGAGGCCCCTCTCGGAGAGAGTTCAACACCGAACCCTCCTGTTGTTGCGAATGTAAGTCTTCCAGTTGATTACGGTTCTGGATATGTATATCTACAGTATTTGCGCTTGGTGCGCTCGATACCTTTCGGGATCGTTCAAGCTGAATCCAGATTCTCTTGTTGGTCACAGGAGGGAGCCGAGATGACACAGGACGGAGAGCAGCTGGAGCCTTCGGCACCGAACCTTTGCATGGCGACCGAGGTAAGCCTTAACTTTGACCTTGAAATCTAGCAGAATGTGGTCGATCCAACTCTGGTCAGGCTCTTAGTTACTAAATTGAAATTTGCCCAAAACTGCGGTGTATGCTCATTAATTCTCAAAATCTGCCCAAAATCAGTTAGATCGCAGTAACTTCAAAAATTCACCAAAAAATGAGATTTTACATTTTTTCGAATTTTGTTTTTTGTACATGTAAAAAGGGTAGTAAAGCATGATCTCACCGTTTGGATTTTCAATACAATAATTTTTTTCATGCCTTGGTATTTATATTTCAGCATACCTCCATGTGGAAAATTAAGCATTTCTTTAGGTTTTATAGTTCCTGAGATGGTAAAAATCATAGGTACAAGAATTTGAAGAGCCTCATTTCAAATTTCCTTTCAAAATTGGTTTTTTTGACCCCCAAAACATTAGTTTTCCATTCTACGACAAGGAAAAAAAAAATTCTTCAACTTGAACATAACGATCTCACAAATGGTGAGGAATTTGAATCTAAGATTCGGTATGCATGTACATGTACAAGTTAGGTACTAGATCTTACGGTTACATACTCGAAAATTTGTCAAAAGATAAAGATTTTCACCTTGCATTGAAAGAGGGCAGTTTTAAGGGTTTTGGCAGTTTAGAGGCCTTTCGACTTTAGGGGTTAATATTCTGCCTGAATTGTGCACATTGTCCATACTATAATTATGTTTATATGGACGTAAGTGTTGTTGCTCTCTATGCTCTTTGTGCTTCTGTTCGATTTGAAATAATGTCAATTAAATTGGACTTTTCATGGAAATTATCCTGTGCTCAAGACATGTTCAATATATGGTAATTCATCAAATGTGCTTATGATTGTGACTCTCGTTTGATTCTACTGTGGAGGAATTTGCCGTTGTCCAAATCAAATAATTGAATCTTGAGTTTATAGACCCAATTTGAATATGGATTTCCTATTTCATGCCCCATGTTTAAAGTGCCGCATGTGTTAACCCTGACTATTTTGATATGTATTGAGACCACTCTACTTTCATGATATGTGTGTTACCTTGATTTGTTTTCTTGAAAGATTTGGCATTATCTAGTATTGCTATGATTTAGTGAATTCTTTAATATTTGGATACAGGTCTCTGATTCGGTGGATTCAGTTGCCGACTCCAACGGCTGCACAACGGTGAAGTATCCACCAAATTGCCACGATGCTAAAGAAGGGGAGCAATTGCGGCGCAAGTTGGAGAAGCGAGACTATCACTCCGTTTTAAATAGCATGCGATCTTTGGATTCAGGGTTACGAATCCCATTATGCAGGCTCTTACCTTTGCCACGAGTTAGACTAGTTCAAGAGGTGGATGTCCGACGCTTGGAGATTCTTTTTGAAGATTGTGATGGATATGATGATGCAGATCGTGCTCTATACGTGTCCATCTACAACGATAAGGAGACCACTACTGACGTTGGAGACGAACATCGGACTTCTTGGGGTCATCATTGGCATGATGCAAATGACCGGTTTGACGCCCAGCTTGAGTCTTCAGCTTTATACGCTCATCTGAGAGGTAAGATGTTCTATGTTTGGGATGGCAATCACAGATTCTCCGCTTGGTGGCGCAAAATCAACATCGATCACTCTGAGGAGGCTCGCTGGCATTTCTCAGTCATCTGCATCGTCTTGGACCCCCGAGGCCGCATTGGACCTCTTCTGAATGCAATGAACGACGTTAACTGGTATGTCTTTGAAATTTCTATTTATTCAAATTCCATTTTTTCATTTATTTTCTTTAACCACTCTCAAATTAGGTCCACTCAAAATGATCATGTCAAGACTAGTCTCCCTGCTCGATTGACACGGATGCGATATTTTGGAGCACTTTCATTGGAGGACTTTCGTGACTTGCTGACTCCCACTGAGTACAAAACTTGTGGAAAAATCAAAAAGAGTAGGCCGACGTGGTTCCCTCTCACGGTTGATGTCTTCATCTCCTTTTTGTATCGGGTGCATTTTCTTTTATCACATTTGAGATTTCAAGATTATTTCACTCAATATTTAATAAAGACTTCGTTGCTGATAATTGAAACTTATCCCTAGGCTGACATATCCCCGTGCTTCTGATGAGGCTGTCCGTCAGTACAATGATCGTATTCAGGAGAAGGATAGGCTGTGGAGGCCGTGTGGGGGGTCATGTAGGCTGCTTCAGAAAGAGCCATTAAAGTCATTAAGCAGAAGGACTTTCTGAAGTACTTGACTGTGGCGAATCCTAGAAATGGGGAGGATTTCTTCAATCAGGTTAGAGCATTTCAACTCTATTTCTACTTTCATGTCATTTACATATACTGTCTTTCATGACTTTTCATATTTTATTTCATATCATTTATCATAAATATTTTTTATGGGCAACAGATCAATTTGCACTACAGTACAAATTCCAAGCCGGAGATGACAATTGAGAAGCTTCAAAAGATTGCAACATCTGTGGTGGAGCCAGAATTTAAAGCCAAATGGCTTCGGTGGTGGAATTCAGGCACTATACGGCAAGCCGCCTACCGCTTCCTTCCTGCCAATTTTAAGGAGGCAGACCTTGATACTTGGCTCAACAAAGCCACAATTTGGGCTCAGGTAATGTGATTTCTTTGCATTCATTATTCTTCTTCTGTAACTTCATTTAATTCCACTATTTGATTATATATATTCATTGCAGATCGAAGACCGTGTTGTCAAGCAGTTCAATGAGATTTCTGGTGATGAATTGGGTAATATTGATTGGAGTGCATCTAGAGGCATCAAAAAGCCCTCAGATTTTGTGGAGTCTTGGAGAATTTTGCTTTGGGACAGAGCGTTCCAAATTTTTCTCCACCCAATTGCTACCCCTCCTTTTATGAACGGATCCATATTTGATGATCATCCTAGAGCTCAATTGGTAGAGAGACGTGTGTTATATCGGTATTTTTTGAACCTTAACTTATATATTTATAATTGTCTCCTTTCACTACATTGAATTTTTTGAGCTTACTAAATGTTTTTCTTTTGGCAGATATATGATGCGGGAGCTCATTACTAAACATGCCATTCCATCTCAATCTCTCCCACCCTATGTTGAAGCTTAGATCAAGCTTTCTTCTGACCTTTGCATGTATACTCTAGTGCAACAAAAGAGGTACACAGCCAATCACCTCGAAGTTGGGTGTTGGTACCTTGATTGTTCACCAAACTATACTCCGGACGATGAGGTACACTATAGGAATAGCCTTGATGCTGCTTCTGTGTCTCCTATTGGAGCTACCGAAGTTGTCGACCTTCTTGAGGAAGACTCCATTCAACCAATTCATGTTCGTGGCGACGGTTCTTCTCAGAAGAAGAAACCTTTGACCAAAGCCCAGAAGGAGGCGGTAAACAAGGTTGCACAAGTGAAGGAGGTAAGAGATGCCACTACTGCTGCGGCCTCTAGTCTTTCTACATTCTCAGTATTACCTAGCAATATCAGTGCCCCAACAAGTGACCAACATGGTATGTTACCACACTCTTCATCTCAGTTCCCCACCACTTCAAGTGTTGCACAAGCCACGGAGGAGCTCCTTGGGCAACGGAAAGTCCGCCAGATGCTCTCTGCTTCCACCTCTGTTGCACAGATACATCCTTTGGAGGTGATGTTGGAAAATACGTCCCTTTTTGCGGTAATGGAGACTCTTGGTAGGCCAGCAGGCCTTGATCAATTATGGGAGACGCTTCATCAATTTATTACCCAGGTATTTTTTCATATTTATTACCTATTTTAGTTCTTTAGACTATTCATCAGATTATTCATCATTTCATCTCATTTCTTATTGTTTCATGCAGGTTGGTTCTGGTCGAACACGTCGTGTGTCTTCTCCACATTGTAAGAACACCGGTCTGGATCTCATCATCGCCGACATTCCAGAGAATCTGCCAGTGCCTGGCATTTCAACGCCGCCTTCGACAATTCCACAATGGAATTCACGACCTGAACGGTATGTAGAGTCCATTTTTGAGTTTGGTGATGCATATTTACATGATGACGCCGCCATTCTTCTTTTCCACTGCGATGATCGTGCACTCTGCTCCAAAGTTGAAGAAGTTGTGGAGCAATATAGCTTCCACCTTTGTAAAGATTGGTGGGGAATTAATGATATTGCCTTGGCATCTCCAAAGTTCCCCTCGACCACGGTACGATATATTTTCCAATTCCATTATCTCTTTTGGAATTTTTTTTATCATTTGTGATTTTTAATGGATTGGGTCTATTGTAGTCGCATCGCTTTTGGATCCAGCTCTTTGTCCGTGATGAACCCATTCAATCACAGTTCTCTATCATAGAGAATCGTGAGCTTTCGGATGTGGGTCTCGAAGTTGAGCAGACTGACACTTTTTTCAATCTCACTACCGTCAAGAACCAGCTCATGCGAGGGAGTTTGCCCTGGCGTGGTGCACGGGAAAAAGATCCCCTTTTCATGCAAGTCTTGATTGAGTCCTTCACAAAACCTAGTGACATCGTGTTGGATTGGAAGGCCTCCACTGGTACCTTTCATGAACTCTTTATTTATTTTGCAATTTGATTTCTTGTTAACCATTATCATATGATTATTTATATGTTTTCTAATTCTTGCACGTGCCTCTATTCGTGCCTGCCAAGCCACTGGTAGGCACATTGTTGAATTTGAAGATGATCTGGATATCTTCACTACAATCCTCCAGCCTTTGGTTGCTAAGCCTTCTCCTCCTCCGGCGGTTGCCAGGAAGGCTGTCAGGAAGGCTAGCCAGCCTCTTTTAGAGGAGCGCCCATCAAAGAAGCCAAAACGCAATCGATTTTCCTATGCGTAAGTTTTTTTTTATTTATCCATTCTAAAATATTTGTAATCCATATACTCTACTTGTTAGCGGATCACTAACTGTATGTTATGCAGAGCTTTTTGTTCGAGCCTTCCAGAGGCTTTCACGCTTCCAAGCTATGCCGAGGATATGGCTATTGCATATGCACACACTCCTTCTCCAGCTCCTTCTCCTCCCCGCCGCGCATTCCATTCCAGTGTGGAACAATTTATGGATGTTGAGGCTTCGGAAGGGGATGTTAGTGAGGGATATAGTAGTTAGGAAGGGTCTTCACTTGTAGCCCGTGATTTTACTAGTATTTGTATTTTCAGTGTCATTGACTTGTGAGTCCGACATGCATATTTTTTATGTGCAATTTGGCTAACAATCATTACATGTGTTTCTATATATTTATTTTATATATTATCTATTTTGTATATGGCCTACTACTATTCATAGTTTTATTTGTGGGCCATAAATAATGACTAATGTATTAAATATAATAAAGTAAATAAATTGGTAGAATTTATGAGAATTTACCCTTACTTAGTCAAATAGATGTGTGTATATGATTAGCAAAGATATTTCACTCAAATTTGAATTTCTAGTTTAGCAAGGATTGTATTTATCAAAGTCATTTTGTATTAGTGGCTAACGGTGACTTATCTAGAGAAATGATATGGATGGAAGTTGTACTGGTTATCACTAACCAATATTAAAGCTTGAGGTTTCTCATTGCAAAAAACATGTTTTTAAATAATTGAAAATAAAAATAAAATAAAAATATAGACAAAGAAGGAGAAGAAAAAGAAAAAGAAGATAAAATTTTATACAAGAAAAAATAGAAGAAGAAAAAAAGGTAAAAACATTATTAAAAAAAATAAAATAAAAAGAAAATATAAAAGAAGAAAAGAAGAAAATGAAGAAGAGAAATAATGGAAAAGAAGAAGAAGAAGAGAATAAATTTAAAAGAAAATGATAAGAAAATAATGGAAAGAGAAAAAGAAAAAGAAAAGAGAATGAAGAAAAAAAACAAAGAAGAAGAAAAAAAAGATGTATGGAGATGAAGAACAACAACAATATAAAACAAAATCAAATAAAATAAAATCCTCCTACCGTTTTGTTTGCTCATTTTTTCTCAAAATTTCAATACAATAGATATAATGTCAAAATGCCCCACTCACTTTAAACAAATCCCATGGTTATAGAACCTCTAATTACTAAAAAAACCATCCAACCTCTGATAATCCACGGTAATAAATCCCTAGTATCTAAATTTTTGGAACTTTCATCTCGTCGCCGCTTAAAATTCTCTGCTCACCGCTCACAGCTCACCGTTCTACGCTCACATAATAGCATTCCCCTTCAAACTTCTTCATCATAAGTTGCGTTCCGTATGCCATGTCCTCCTCCGGAATTGTCTCCTTGAAATGGTGATATAGGTGGATCTGAAATGGGTAGAGGGGTGCACGCTTGACATTGTGAATGCTCCTGGTCAACCAAATCACCACATCCTTCATGATGATGGCCCAATTCTCCACTCTCTCGCCAAGGTAGGAGCCATACACGGTGTTCGCGAGAGTAACCGTCACTCGGATAGGTTTCTCGGGGTGTATGATGGGTACAAGGAATGCGAAGATCCGTCGGGCGCGGGGGTCCGTGCAATCTTGTACTGCATACCCATTTTTGGCGTCCTTGGTACCGAACCTCCCCTTGGCATACTCCTCCTTCTTCGTACTCGTCCATCCCGCCCCTTGTCGCGGAAACCCGTACACCTCTTGCCACCTCCCCATGGTCCACCGATCTGGACAAGCCCGAATGCTATTTCCATCGGGTACCGGCAAGGGATCTTGCAGCATCTCCTACACCGTGGACTTTACCCAAAAACTCCAACAGAACTCCATCAGAGAAAGACATCCCATGCGGAGGAGATCCTCTCTGAGCTCGGTGAGCTTCCGAGGGTCCTTGGAGATGACTGGGCAAATATCCTTCTTCCCGGATGGCACCAACTAAGAGGCCATTTGATTCAGGTGGTAAGGTTTTCTCTTCTTGACCCTCAGCTAATGCCCTCTCCTCACGGTGGTCTCCTTAAACACGGTTGACCCGGAGACTCAAGTACTGGAGCTCTTCTTTCTTCGGACTGCTAGAGCTCTCCTTTCTGATGGCTGCTGGAGTTCTCCTTCCCTCGGGCTGGCCCGGATTTCCCTGTTCCTCGTGTTACCAAAGGGTGTAAGTGGACATACCTTTCTTTGAGATGGTGCCTCTCCTCACGTGGATGTCGGCTTTCTCGTTAGTCGGTGCTCTTCCTTGCTTGTATGCTGGCCCGGAGCCTCATGCTCTTCTTCTTCACGTTAGTGCTCCCTCGTTTGCATGCTGGCCCGGAGCCTCGGTACTCCTCGTCTTCACGTCCGTGCTCCCTGGATGGCCCGGAGCCTTGGTGCTCCTTGTCTTCACGTCCGTGCTTCCTGGATGGCCCGGAGCCTCGGTGCTCCTGGTCTTCTCGTCCGTGCTCCCTGGCTTGCCCGGAGTTCGTGGTTGGTGTCGGTGCTCCTTGCTGGACCGGGACCTCGATGCTCCTCGTCACTTGTATGATGGCCCGGAGTTCGTAGTTGGTGTCGGTGCTCGTTGCTAGCCCGGAACGTCGATGCTCATGGTCTTCACTTGTATGCTGGCCCCGGAATTTGTGGGCGGTATTGATGCTTCTTTCCTTCACGTCTGTGTTCCCTCGCTAGTCCGGAGCCTCCTTTGCCGACTGCTGGCCCGGAGTTCGGTGCTCCTGGTCTTCACGTCCGTGCTCCCTGGATGGCCCGGAACCTCCCTCCTCTACTGCTGGTGCTCACTCGCTCGCTGGTGATGATCTTCCTCGTCGGGGCCGTCTTTATTCCCGGTGGTCCTTGCGGTGGGAGTCTTCCTGGTCCCTTCTCGTCTCGCTTCTTCTCACCTTCCGGACCAGATTCGGTCTCCTTCCTTCTTACGGGCCAGATTCGGGTTCGTGCGAGTTGGCCCGGTTGACGGCATTCCCTGTCTTTTGGTCTTTATGTGGGTTTGGGCCCGAGGGACTGTTTTTAGGTTAGAGTCTAAGTCATAGCTCTAGGTCCCTTCTTGCTACTATTAAGGCTTTCATAAAAGCCCCGTATTCCTCCTATCCTAATCTTACTTAAAGATTAATCCCGAGTGGGAATAACCTTCTAGCCTAGCTCTCTTACCTTATTTTAATACCTATATCTACCTAACTAAAAAAAAACGAGAAATTTGTGGTACGACAAGTGTCAATCCGACCATTCCCGACACTCCGCATTTGGTGAGGCATTTGATCCGCGTTGTCATTAATAATGGACGTCATTGACCCCATCGCTTGTATAGTGGCAAGCCGTGGGTGCTTGATGCCCTTGTTATCGTGAGTTGCATTGATGATTCCTCTACTGAAATGTCCGATGTACATGCGAAACGTGGACTTCCAAATTCCATAAATCATATACCATGTAACGGAGCAGATCTCCGTTCCCAATAGCATGGGCTGGATAAAATCTATCCCCCATTTCTCGAATGGTGCTAACGGAATGATGGAGGTCGAAGGCCAATGGTTCCGGGTGGCCGGATTTCCGATCCTTTGGCATGGGTCGCAACCTTGGACAAATTGCTTCACATCTCGGTGGAGCTGCTGCCACCAGTACCCTGCCGCTCGGATTCGCTCCACAGTGCTCATCACAGCGAAGTTTCCTCCAGCAGGGTCATCTTGTAAGGTACGGTTGACATGTCTTCTCTCCTTAAGCTCCAGGCATCTTCTTAACTTCTCATCGGCTCCATACTTAAAGAGGATCCTTTCAATGAGGGTGTAAGGAGCTACCTTTTGCTGGAACACGGCCTTCTCTTCCGTGCTATACCCTTCCGGGTATGTGTGATCAAGGAGGTAGGTTTGGATGTCCTTGTACTCGGATTCTTCATCGCGATCCGTTTGGAAGATCGACACCTCTTCCGTTGTCGGTCCCTTCCCGTCAGCGTGAACCTTCCACGCCCATTCGGTGGTTGGCCCGGAAGGGTATTGCTGGGTCGAGCGTTCCTCAAGGATGTCCGGATTCAGATCCACGCTGTCATCCGGGCCAGATCTCAGAGGATCCGGGTCAGATTTGGGAGGATCCGGGCCGAATTTCGACGTCGAGTCCGGAAATTCGTCGGGGAATTCCGTGTCGAGGTCGTTGGTGCTCTCCGCCCCTCGTTGTCGCGGCAGGTAGTCGGCATTTTGGTTGGCCTTGCCAGGCTTTACTCTCACCTCGTAGTTAAACTCTTGAAGCAGAAGTATCCAGCAAGCAATCCGCCCTGAAAGGTCAGGCTTGTTCACAAGGTACTTCAGTGAGTCATGGTCGGTGTGGAAGACAATCTTGTATCCAAGAAGGTAATGGCTGAACTTCTTACAGGCGTACACCACTGCCAACGCCTCCCGCTCGGTGGCGGTGTAGTTCTTCTCTGCTGCGCTCATCTGACGGCTAGCGTAGTAGATGGGCTTCTCTCTGCCACTTGGGCCTTCCTGCCACAAGATTGCTCCTAGGCACCATCCAGATGCATCAAGAGTAACGTGAAAATCCTTATCCCATTGCGGTGGGGATAGGATGGGTGCAGACGACACTCGTACCTTGAGTTCTTCAAAGGCCGCTTGTCTTTGTTCTGTCCACACGAACTCTTTATCTTTCTTGAGTAGTTCCGTGAGGGGTGCGGCCAGCTGAGCGTACTTGTTGATGAAACGCCTGTAGTAACCTACACATCCTAGGAACCCTCTTATTTCTCGCACATTGACCGGCGTAAGTAGCTGGAGTATCGCCTTCACCTTGTCAATGTCAACATGCAGCCCATCCTTGCTGACCACATATCCAAGAAGTACGCCGGAGAGCATTGCAAAGAAACACTTACCCGGATGTAGTTTCAGGTTTGTCTCTCTACACTTCTGGAACGTCTTCCATAAGTACTCCAAATGGTCTGTCTGTGGGCTGAACACCGCGAAGTCATCAATGAACACTTCTAGAAAATGCTTGAGGAAGTCCTAGAATATGTCCATCATCAGGCGCTGAAAAGTGCCGGGTGCGTTACATGGCCCGAAGGGCATTCGATTGAACACGTAGGTGCCCCATTCGGTGGTGAATGTTGTCTTCAGTTGGTCGCTCTGTCTAATGGATACCTGATTGTACCCGGAGAACCCGTCCATGAAGCTAAAGCACTCATTCCCTGCTACGTGATCTAACACCATGTCAATGAAAGGTAGGGGGAAGTAGTCTTTCTTGGTGGCCGCGTTTAACTTACGGAAGTCCTGGCACACACGGATTTTTACCTTCCCATCTTGTCCTACCCTCCTGGGTACAATCACTATGGGTGACACCCACTCCGAGTTGTTGACCGGATAGATGAATCCGGCCTCCAACAGTTTATCCAATTCCTCCTTCACCATAAGTGCATACTTAGGGTTTAAGCGGTACTGGCGTTGTCTAACCGGTGCGGCTCCCTCTACAAGATCGATTCGATGCTCTCCTAGCCGCGTGGGTATACCGGTCAAATCTGAAGTCTCCGAAGCAAACACATCTGCAAACTCTAGTTCGGTGTACAACCTCCTTTCTTTCTTTGTCAAGTTCTTTCCGAGGTTGAAAGACTTGCCTGGAAGGACTTCGATGGTGTCGTAATCTTCAGGAGACACGACGGGTTTGGTGCGATCCGCTCCTTCCAATCCGAGCAAGCACGGATCGCTCCACTATAGGGGTGTCTGAATGTGCTCCCCTTCTTGTATCGGAAGAGTCCCGTCCTCCAATTGTTTCCCCAGCCACTCTTGAGTAAGAGTCATCGAAGACTCTCCTAAGGAGTGATCTTCTAATGGCCAGGGGTAAACATCCGGGCCAGGGTCCTCTTCGTCCACCTCTTCTACCACACCTTGTTTCGGGATCGCTTCCAGGAAGCCGTAGTCCGTTTCGACTTGGTCCCGAAAGTTCTCCACAAGGTACGAAGAGGTGGAGTCATCTCTTTCTTGGTCTGACCAATTGGAGTTGTAGCCTTCATTGTCACTCGTCTCTCCCATGGCCTCTTCGTGCTTCCATGGGATGGAGGTAGGTGGGTTACCGAATGTGAACTCCTTCCTTCCCCAATTCACGCGCACATCTGCAAGATATAACCAAGGGCGTCCGAGCAGCAATGGGAAAGGCTTACCCATTTCGACTTTGAGTATGACATAGTTGAGGGGATAGGTGATGGGACCTATCTTGGTAGGGATACCTGATAACCGTCTTAGAGGTAAGACATGTGATTGGTCGGCCATCCTCAAGACTTGATTAGTAGGGTCAAAGGCTGTATACCCTAGGTCATTGGCGGTCTCTTTTGTCATGAGGTTGACTCCCAATCCTCCATCAACGGGTACATTACGGCTTAAGCACCCATCTATCTCCACCGCAATTTCAGGGGCGCCGTAGTCTTCCACTGTAGAAAAGTTCACAGCTATAGTGGGAAGTCGGATCCTACGCCGCCTAGAGTAAGTACAAGCTTCCTTGACTATCTTCTGGTAATTGGGATTGTCCCGCAGGAGCTGTCCTATAGTCACGTTAGCTTGTGATCCCCTAATGTCCTAAAGGATGTCATATTCGTCTACTCTGAGAGTTGGCTCCTTCCCTACGGTGAGACCGGGCGCAAATCTACCTTGGCGACCTGTTCTCGTTTCCTGCCTTCTAGGTTCTACTAGCTGTCTCCTTACCTCCGTACTAATGTCAGGGCAGGTGGTGCTTACCCCCTTCTCGGCTTCGGCTAAGAGATCTCCTATAGGGCTCTGGTTAGCTTTGGGATAGCTTTCGTCCGGGGTGGTCCTGGGTGGATCTGGGCCAGATCGGAGAGGATCCGGGCCAGATGTGAGAGGATCCGGGCCAGATCGGAGAGGATCCGGGCCAGTCTCTAGATGTTCTTCTCGCACTATTGGCTCGGCTCCCAAAGGTTCGGGATCGGAGGTCCCGTGATCAGTGTCCGAACTAGATGTACTACTACTACGACCAACCGGCCTTGCTAAAGGTCGGGACGCTCTACTCCTACGATTGTGATGATTGGTTTGGGTGGAACTGCGAGTACTAACCTTCTGCACTACCTCCTCCTTAACGCCTGGCGGTCCCACCTCCTCCTGTCATTTCGGAGGGTTCTCCACCCCTTGGATATTGCCGTAGTTCAGGGCCGTCTGGCTCCTCGGAGGGGTCTCCACCTGTTTGTATGTTACCTTTGGTACCGGCGGTTGTGGGCAGTGGGGTGCATCGTGGCCGTACTGTTGGCAGTTTTGGCAAGGTATCTCCAATGGTGCCCCTTGTCCTCCTCTCTTCGGCTCGTCACAAACATTGGCAAAATGATATGGAGAACCACAATTGTAACACACCGGCGTACCTGCTGGAACGGAGTATGGAGGATACAACGTTGGGGCCGGGGCGAATGGCGCTGCACCTTGGTTGGCAGTAGGTGGGTATGTTGGTGGCTGGAAGGCCTGCTTGTGGCCGAGTTGTCGCAAGGGTGGGTTGGTGGCTCGATAGGTTTGAACGACGCCTTGTCCTCGCCCGTACGCGGGAAGTACTTGGTAGACCGGGGCTTCCTCCTCCAATACCTCCTCCTATTCTTCGGTCCAAAAACTCGTCGTTCCGTCGGTATTGACAAGGTGCACCCTCCTCGGTCCGAATTTTGGGCACTCCCGGTTGACATGTCCGGCCTCTCCACACTTGGTACACCTCACATTGGTTCTCACCGTGGGTATAGACCTTCGTGGTACCGGGTTGGCCGCTAAATTGACCTTGATTGCCTCCATGGTGTCTCGGAGGCTCTTCAATACTTCCTTCGATTCTTGGGCTTCCACTTTGACCTCCTTCAGTCGACGCGCAGTCCTCTCGTCCGCTCGAGACATCTCCTTGTGGTGCGTCGTTTTTGCGGGGATATCACTCGAGGATTCTTCGCTTGAGGACGAGCTGGAGGAGCTATCCTCCGAACTGGAGGAGTCGCGCTTCGACTTCTTCTTCTTCTTCTTCTTCTTCTTGTCGGTGATCGCGTACTTGTCACGGGTCTTCCTCATCGAGTGAAGGGAGTCCTCATAATCTTGGGCCGCTTCTATGGCTTCTGCAAGGGTCGTTGGTTTGGCCATCCTTACCGCAAACCCCATGGCCGTGGGAAGGCCTCCGACAAACCACTCCTGCAATCTCGGGCTCCCTTTCGTAGCACACTTCTTGAAGAGGCTTTTCACTCGGTGGCTGTACCTGCGAACCAACTCTTTATCCTTCATGGTGATCTTGTTCAGCCGACTTAGAGCACGCGATTCTCTTCCCGATTCGCGGAAAGCTTGGATGAAGTGGTCCTTGAGCTCCTCCCAATCCCCCTTTACCTTGTCCAATAGCCCATGGTACCAATTGAGAGCTTCGCCCTTCAACAACCCCGGAAAGACCCGAAGTCGCGAAGGGTCATCCTCCTGGATGGCCATGGCAATCGTCTCGAACTCTTCGAACCATTCATCGACGTCTGCCTCTCCATTACCTTTGAACGAGCTATATCTCAGGCGGGTCGCGGGTCGAGCCATGGTGAGGGGTGCTTCGTCTTCTTGGACCTCCTGGTCTTCGAATTCAAAGGTTATGGTCTGTCCTAGTTGGTTTACTTCAAAGTTTTCTAGGAAGGGTTTAAACGACAAAGTTAGAGGTGGCATGTCACTCCCTACATAAGTGTGTACTTCCACGATGTCTATTGAGGGACTTACGACCCTTACTCCTCTACTCGGCCTATGGGTTGGGGTGTCATTAGGACTAGGTTCGGCACAGAAGGGCTGGCTTCCTCGTCGCGTACCTCTATTCCTACGTTGGGATCGACATACTCCTATTTCGCTAGGTTCTTCTTGACTCATGAAGGTTCATGGTACAGCCTAGGCACTCACTACGTCTATCTTTTGATCTAAGATTATTGGTCACAACTACTAGCTACACTAATGGACTAGTTGTCTTGCTTAGAGAGTGCTCAAATCTCTGCTTGGATCTGTGCGCGGACATGGCTTGGGCATGGTTCAGGTGCGTATGGAACGCGGCACGCACACAACGCGAGTACAGCTACTTTCGCAAGATCTGGACTAACTTCAGTCACTTGAGGTCGGACAGGCACACCGGATGTTATACCTTCCACCGGTATTTCCATTCCAAGAATGGAGTTCCTAGCTTTCGTTGTCCGTCGGTTCAGAGTAAGGTACTTGAGCCGCTCCCCTTACAGATACCGCCGCCCGGGCAGTTGTGGAGCGAACTTGGAAGCTATCGTGATCGACGGTTGATGATCCTTCACTATCTTCCTCGTTCTCTCTCTTCACCTCGTAGCTGCTAAGTATCCAAGGATCAAAAAGTTAGTTTCAGAAACAATATACAAAACGACATGCTATTAGTCTTTGAGTTCAGCAAAGTGACTCCCCGGCAGCGGCGCCACTTTGTGTCGTTGTACGCGTTGGCAAGTATTCACATCTTAACACAAAGATATCCTTAAGGTAATCGTTCCCACAGAGAGTCACCAAGAACTACAACGACTAACAACAAACCATGATCTGTACAATGTCAACTATACAATATATACATCAAAAGAAAGGAGGAAAAGGTTTAGATCACAAGGGTGAGCGTTAATTACACCAACCACCCCACCCAAGTACTTTACATGGCCCGGATCCTACATGGCCCGGATCGTACATGGCCCGGATCGTATATGGCCCGGATTCCACAAGGCCCGGATCTTACATGGCCCGGATTCTACATGGCCCGGATTCTACATGGCCCGGATCCTACATGGCCCGGATCCTACATGGCCCGGATCCTACATGGCCCAGATCCTACATGGCCCGAATCGTACATGGCCCGGATCATACATGGCCCGGATCATACATGGCCCGGATCATACATGGCCCGGATCCTACATGGCCCGGATCCTACACGGACTTTACAACTATATACATTATAGACATCCGGGCTACTTGCGTATCCGGAGAGTGTTTTACCACCATGAACGACGGTTCACGGACTCAAACAAGTTTTAGTAAACGTCAAATCTTCCTCACAGTTTCTTCAATCACTCCTACACACTAACTTGGGATGGTTGTGGTGTCGCTGGGTTCCCCTCGCAAGAGGGAATAAGGCTTGGGCCTTAAAGACTAACACTTACTCTTGTGGCACGTACGTGGTGTACCCACCCTTTGAGTTGTTAGACCTTCCTTCACCTCAGAATTAGCTAAAAAATGATACGTCGTGGGATGGCCTAGCTATTAGCTCCGGGTACCCGATTCCCACTCTTTTTCTTTAGGGAACAAAGTCCTCCTTCTATTACTCCGATGATCACCTCGCAAAGGGGTTAGTTGGATCTCCTTTCTTCTCTCAAGATAATCCGAGCTGTTAGAGTCGGTCTGGACTTACTGCCCTTAGGTCAAACCAGTCTACTCCGTCCTCAACACGAAGGGTTGATGGTGTGTAGTGCTCCTATGGATCAACCTATCCGACCAAAGGTTGATGCGTCTGGGATCTAGAGTACACCTTCACAATCGATGACATACTGCCGCCGACCGGTCACACAAGACATATCAAGACTCCTTCCACACAAGTCACTCCCCCCTCGTCCTCCCCTAGCCACTTATAATCTCACCTGTTATTCCCCTCCACCACGACTAATCTACTTGAGGGAACAAGGAAACAATCACAAGGGGTCAGAGTTAGAGTCACGCCCAACTAACCATCTAACCATCTCACCTGTTATTCCCATCCACCACGACTAATCTACTTGATGGAACAAGGAAACAATGACTCGACGGTTAGTATGGACTTGAGGAGTGGACTACTTGAGATGGTACTCACAGTCATATAGAATCCGAGCTCTCCAACCATCGAAGGTTTTCTAAGAGCGTAGGTTTAGAATTAAACTGAAAGCAAGTACACAAATCAAGCAGTGAAGAGAGAGGCCACGAGGCTCCTTTCTTATACTGCGAAGGACTCACATAAGAGTCCATACTCAAACGATACCTTCTAACTAAAAACGGTGACAATAACTACTCTTGGCGGCGGTGCTGCCACTACATATGACGTGCACCGTCAGAGGTCACTTATTACACGAAACCCAAGGCAAAACCAAGTCAAAACCAAAGTGAACTAGGGGCCAAATCCCAGACTGAATAGTGACCTACAAACCAAGATCCTGGCCTACTTCCGGGCCAACTCCTCGAGTCTCTTCCGCTCCTCCCTCCTCTTGCGCTTCTTGGAACTCCAGCTTGAAGTCGGGGTGGGCGCGGCTGCTGCAAGTGCCACCAATGGCGCAAACACATCGGTGGGAGGCGTGGGTTGGCCAATCGTTGCCCTCAACAAGGTTTCTCTCGAAGGCAAGGAGGAATTCGGGCCATCCGGGGTGATTGACACAGTAATCATGCCCGGATGTGGCCCGGATCGTGTCGGAGGGGCCGATGCTTGACTCGGGGTGCCCATGATGATATCCTGGCCAAATATCTGTCCTGGAATGTACAAGTAAGAGGAACTCTCACTTGCGGTCTTCCCAATGTGAAGTCTGCTCTGCAAAGGGGCTACAATCGGCGTAGTGCGCGGGGAATCACCGAGTGACAACTGGCGAGGATGCACGAGAAGTGGTGGCTCCATCGCAACCCCCGGGCGTTCTTTCCAACCGCTCTACATCGGTGTGGTGACCTCCGAAGGGAAGGGTCCTACCTGGTCCTTCGAACTTGCGAGTGGAGGGGACAGATCCGGGTTGTCAAGGTCCACCACTTCTTTCTCCTTCCGCGAGCCGTGATCACCGAGGTGACGCTCCTCCGGGTTGGTCTCCGAATCCGAGTCCCCATCCTTGTCGGAACTGTCGGAGTCTTCCACAAACTTGGATAGAATGTGAGTGAGATTGTTCACCAATAACCGCATGTTGGCATAAGCCGCCTCAACCTTCACGGTTTGCTCCATCACGAAGGCAATCACCCGCTTGCTGGAATGTAGTCATCCCTCTCCAATCGAGCATCAAACATCTTGGCTTCCAATACCACATCTGCGGGAAAACGTAATGCTTCGTCTACTTGTTGTAACGCTGACGCCGAGGCATTGGCTTGGAGAAGAGCCGCCTTGCAACTTCTCTCTGCTTCCGACGCTCGACTCCTTACCATTGACACCTCGAGCGTTAGTCGGTTAACCTTCTGCTCCATGAGACAAAGATCGCCAGCTCCTCTGACCTTCTCCTTGATCGCAGCGATCAACCCTTCACGAGGAGGGTTACCCACCAAGCTGCTCGCTTGTCCCAAGGTCCTATCCGAGTCTTCCACATATACGCGAATGGCCTTGAGTAGCTCGGAGGTTGGATACGACTTGCCTCTAAGTTGTGCCGGTCCGGCGGCTGCGGTGCGGATGGCTGCGCGGGTGCAGGTGGAGGGGGCTCCTCCCTGTCTCTGTCTCTAGCACTTGGGAGGTGGTACAATCTCCTCTCCAGACTGTGATGAGCTGCTCCCTCCTTCAGACCCCGGTTCGGGTTCTGATTTTGTCCCCTCAAACTTCTTCATCATAAGTTGCGTTCCGTATGCCATGTCCTCCTCCGGAATTGTCTCCTTGGAATGGTGATATAGGTGGATCTGAAATGGGTAGAGGGGTGCACACTTGACATTGTGAATGCTCCTGGTCAACCAAATCACCACATCCTTCATGATGATGGCCCAATTCTCCACTCTCTCGCCAAGGTAGGAGCCATACACGGTGTTCGCGAGAGTAACCGTCACTCGGGTAGGTTTCTCGGGGTGTATGATGGGTACAAGGAATGCGAAGATCCGTCGGGCGCGGGGGTCCGTGCAATCTTGTACTGCATACCCATTCTTGGCGTCCTTGGTACCGAACCTCCCCTTGGCATACTCCTCCTTCGTACTCGTCCATCCCGCCCCTTGTCGCGGAAACCCGTACACCTCTTGCCACCTCCCCATGGTCCACCGATCTGGACAAGCCCGAATGCTATTTCCATAGGGTACCGGCAAGAGATCTTGCAGCATCTCCTGCACCGTGGACTTTACCCAAAAACTCCAACAGAACTCCATTAGAGAAAGACATCCCATGCGGAGGAGATCCTCTCTGAGCTCGGTGAGCTTCCGAGGGTCCTTGGAGATGACTGGGCAAATATCCTTCTTCCCGGATGGCACCAACTAAGAGGCCATTTGATTCAGGTGGTAAGGTTTTCTCTTCTTGACCCTCAGCTAATGCCCTCTCCTCACGGTGGTCTCCTTAAACACGGTTGACCCGGAGACTCAAGTACTGGAGCTCTTCTTTCTTCGGACTGCTAGAGCTCTCCTTTCTGATGGCTGCTGGAGTTCTCCTTCCCTCGGGTTGGCCCGGATTTCCCTGTTCCTCGTGTTACCAAAGGGTGTAAGTGGACGTACCTTTCTTTGAGATGGTGCCTCTCCTCACGTGGGTGTCGGCTTTCTCGTTAGTCGGTGCTCTTCCTTGCTTGTATGCTGGCCCGGAGCCTCGTGCTCTTCTTCTTCACGTTAGTGCTCCCTCGTTTGCATGCTGGCCCGGAGCCTCGGTACTCCTCGTCTTCACGTCCGTGCTCCCTGGATGGCCCGGAGCCTTGGTGCTCCTTGTCTTCACGTCCGTGCTTCCTGGATGGCCCGGAGCCTCGGTGCTCCTGGTCTTCACGTCCGTGCTCCCTAGCTGGCCCGGAGCCTCGGTGCTCCTGGTCTTCTCGTCCGTGCTCCCTGGCTTGCCCGGAGTTCGTGGTTGGTGTCGGTGCTCCTTGCTGGACCGGGACCTCGATGCTCCTCGTCACTTGTATGATGGCCCGGAGTTCGTAGTTGGTGTCGGTGCTCGTTGCTAGCCCGGAACGTCGATGCTCATGGTCTTCACTTGTATGCTGGCCCCGGAATTTGTGGGCGGTATTGATGCTTCTTTCCTTCACGTCTGTGTTCCCTCGCTAGTCCGGAGCCTCCTTTGCCGACTGCTGGCCCGGAGTTCGGTGCTCCTGGTCTTCACGTCCGTGCTCCCTGGATGGCCCGGAACCTCCCTCCTCTACTGCTGGTGCTCACTCGCTCGCTGGTGATGATCTTCCTCGTCGGGGCCGTCTTTATTCCCGGTGGTCCTTGCGGTGGGAGTCTTCCTGGTCCCTTCTCGTCTCGCTTCTTCTCACCTTCCGGACCAGATTCGGTCTCCTTCCTTCTTACGGGCCAGATTCGGGTTCGTGCGAGTTGGCCCGGTTGACGGCATTCCCTGTCTTTTGGTCTTTATGTGGGTTTGGGCCCGAGGGACTGTTTTTAGGTTAGAGTCTAAGTCATAGCTCTAGGTCCCTTCTTGCTACTATTAAGGCTTTCATAAAAGCCCCGTATTCCTCCTATCCTAATCTTACTTAAAGATTAATCCCGAGTGGGAATAACCTTCTAGCCTAGCTCTCTTACCTTATTTTAATACCTATATCTACCTAACTAAAAAAAAACGAGAAATTTGTGGTACGACAAGTGTCAATCCGACCATTCCCGACACTCCGCATTTGGTGAGGCATTTGATCCGCGTTGTCATTAATAATGGACGTCATTGACCCCATCGCTTGTATAGTGGCAAGCCGTGGGTGCTTGATGCCCTTGTTATCGTGAGTTGCATTGATGATTCCTCTACTGAAATGTCCGATGTACATGCGAAACGTGGACTTCCAAATTCCATAAATCATATACCATGTAACGGAGCAGATCTCCGTTCCCAATAGCATGACGTACTTTCTCTTCCGGTCCACATTAGTGCAGTGGAACTGCCCGTCTACCGAGATTGCATACTCCTTTCTGCCTTCAATGGATTTGTCATAGATTTTTTGTCTAAGAGAAAGAGTTTGGGATTGTTGTAAATATTGACAGCATCGTTTGGGACAGCACCTTTCCGAGCTGACTTTGCGAATTCTGTCGTGCGTTGTCCTCTTGGTGTACAAGGATTCCTTCTTGTTAAGGTCTTGCTATCGGAAAATGAAGCGGTAAGGCTCCTTCGCACGACCCCCTAAATGAGCACGAGAATCAGGTTGTATAGGCTGGGATGCAAAATGATCAATTGATCTTTTCAAAGACCGCCCGGAAGGAAAACAACATTCAAGAATGGACCATGATTCATGACTCATAATTCTCTCTGTGTCCCCTACATAAACGTCGAGGACAATTACACCAATATTATCTTCTCCCAAGCATCCACTACGGAAATGATCCGCTGATAACGCGGCCATGATTGTTTTCCCAGAGCAGTGCACCAACCCATTTCCGTCCAACCGCTGCACTTCGAGTCCAACCCAACGCTCTTGTGGTACAAATGGAGACTTTTCGGACCGGAGATCTCCGGTTGGAATCATGACATCCGCCCTTCTCCACAGGACGGTCCGCCAGAGTGTGTGAACAAGTGAATCGTATCCGCGTTGCAAGAGAATGGGTGGTAATTCTTCCGCCGTGGACGTTATGGCCGTTGGTCTAAGTAATACAAACTCACTGGAATGGACTGGTATGTCAACTTCAAGCCATTGTCCCACGAGGTGAACCTCAACAATGGACGCTTCTCCAATTTTGCCTGAACCTGGCCTCATAAGGTTCACGAACATTCCTGACCACAAAACCTCCAACCTTCCAGTAGACTCTTGGGATGGATCATCTTCTTCCGTGTAATTCACATGTCCAAAATCGGGGCACTGAGCTGCGACCATGGCAAGGTCGTCCGAGTCACTCTCCCACCAATCTGAGTCAGACATACTCCCGTGCTGCATCGGTGGATGTTCGGCTGGTGGCTAATGCCCTCAATGAGAGAATGAGTGGATGTATATACGAACTGGATGACCAAGGTCGATATCGTCGGCTGGGCTAGCCGGAGATCTCTGGATGAGTGGATAATGATCAACAACGACGACTTGTTGTTTAAGTAAGAAAGAGAAGGGTGGAGCTAGAAGTTCCATTCGTATCTAACTGGAGATCTTCGGTTAATCAGAACCAGGCGATTGAGAAAACTTTCTATGAACATTTCACACTAGAGTAGCCGGAGATCTCCGGGAATCCTGCGTTCGAAGAATATGACAGCCACATGATTCAAGGGGAGCAACTGTGGTTAGCAAGCGAGCTTGGCAGAATCCAGACTAGCACGGCATGAACAACCGGAGATCTCCGGTTGGCTATTGTTTTCTTGATCGAAACACCAACCGTACAAAATATTCGCGGGTGTGGCAGAGAGATATAGTTGCAAAACCCGGTTAACAGTTCGGATACACACGCCAAGCAATTACGTCATCTTAATTCTCGAGTCGAATTAAATTACGGCTTCCGGGCTATGACTGTATCTCCGGAGACAAATTAGTTACAGAATCACTACACGATAGTTCCTGATCGACTCAAAGGTCAGAATGAAACACAATCTTCACCAATCCTCACAAATAGACAGCGGATACGGAATTTTACGAGGAAACATACTTAACATTCCTGGAATAATGTCAAATCGTTTCCCTACAGTTATCTAGCATGATGTCGCGCACGCAAACACTCTCACTGACTTGCTCAGCTCCCACAGTATCCCAAACCTCTAGAGCAAAAAATGATGAGAGCTGAGTTAAAGGATACTCTTATCAACCTTCCCATCACCTCCTGGAATTAAAATTTAGGCGCTCAAATTTGAAACGAATCTTGGGCATGCATGTTCCTTCAAACTAACTGCTGTACACCATCATGATAGTGCACATTCTGCGAGGTGCCCACGACCGAGGCCACATTCCACTCATGATAATAAAAGGCTCGTACTCTTGGGATGACCGCATTGTAAGGAAACCATCTAGTTCCTAGAGTGCTGCAAATTAGAAAACAGAAGATGAAGTATGCCCCATGATGTATCTTTAAATATACTAGGGCCGTATCACGTCTTAGACTAAATCACAGTATAATGTAATCGTATTGGACTTCTCGTACTCACCTTTGTGAATGAAATTATATCTTACCCAAGGAAAAGAGTCGGCCCTCCGCTGCCCACTAGTATTGTTCATCTGGCATTACAAGACTCAAGTAGAATGTCGGCATTCGTTACCAATTTGAATGATCTCCAATATTTCCTAGTTTAACAGAAGTTATATGGATGCTTAAGAAGATACGTGCACAAATAACTGAGCAGATGCTTTTAAAAGTACAGCAACTCGGTCCTATGAATTCGGGTACAGCTTCTATGTTCAGGCTGGATTGTGCATTAGGGTTTAGGGTTTAGGGTTTAGAGTTCAGGGTTCACGGTTTAGGGTTTAGGGTTTATAGTTCATGGTTTGGGGTTGAAGGTTAAGGGTTAAGGGTTCACGGTTCATCTTGGAAGGTTCTGAGTTCATGAAGGTTGAGGGCTTATATCACCTATAAATCTATAAATTAAAATTATTTTATAACTATGAACTATAACCTTAAATTTATCGATAACTATAACTTTAAAAAAAACTGGATACAATAGAGTGCAAGAAAATTTAGCGAGAATTGAACAATAACTATTTAAAACTTTGATACATTATAATTTAGTTAGAGGGAGAATAAGGAAGAGAGGGAGAGTAATGGATTTAATTTTAGAGTAGACTAGCTGTTGGCGCTTGCTTTGCAATGCATTAGCCCATCCATTTTAATGTATTTTTAATATTAAAAAGTATTAAAAAATGAAAGGTGGAATGGTTCACTATAGTGTTGACAACGCGGTTGACTGTAGCGTTTTTGTAGTTCACTGCATGGTTGACTACGCGATAGTTCACTCCGTGGTTTACTGCGCAAATTATGATTTTAGTAGTATGACTAGGAGTTGGCGCTTGCTTTGCAATGCATTAGTTCAACCATTTTAATGTAGATTTTATATCACAAAATATTTAAGAAAAAAGGTAACAACAATCTACATAAAATATAAATATATCTTTGAAACCTATGCATGGATTTTAATAATGTAATAGAATAGAATAGAAAACAAAATAATACTATTACAATAGTAGTATAGTACAATATTATTAACTAAGGATGGAGATTGAGAAGGAGGGGAGAGTAAAAGTAAAATAAATTAAAAACAAGTGAGAGGGAGAGTAAGGGAAGGAGAGTAAGGAAGAATGGGAGAGTAAGAGAGGGAGAGACTTGAGGGATTCATTTTTAGAGTAGTTTATATTTTTAGAATATGTAATAAGGGGAATCTAAAAAAAATCAAAATTAGAAAAGAGATGGAGAGGGATAGTAAGGAAGAGAAGGAGAGTAAGGGAAGAAGAGTAAGGGATAGGGAGAGTAAGAGAGGGAGAGTAAGCAAGAGAGGGAGAGTAAGCGAGGAAGAGTGCGGGATTGTTTTGTAGAGTAGTTAATTATTTTAAGAATGTGAATTTATTGAAACAAGGGGAAATCCAAAAATTTAAAATTCAAAATTAAAATAGAGATGGAGATGGAGAAGGAGAAGGAGGGGAGAGTAAAACTAAAATAAATAAAAAAACAAGTAGGAGGGAGAGTAAGGGAGGGAGAGTAAGGAAGAGAGGGAGAGTAAGAGAGGGAGAGACTTGAGGGATTTATTTTTAGAGTAGTTTATATTTTTAGAATATGTAATAAGGGGAATCTAAAAAGAAAATCAAAATTAGAAAAGAGATGGAGAGGGAGAGTAAGGAAGAGGGGGAGAGTAAGGAAGGGAGAGTAAGGGATAGAGAGAGTAAGGGATAGGGAGAGTAAGGGATAGGGAGAGTAAGGGATAGGGAGAGTAAGGGATAGGGAGAGTAAGGGAGGGAGAGTAAGGGATAGGGAGAGTAAAAGAGGGAGAGTAAGCAAGAGAGGGAGAGTAAGCGAGGAAGAGTGCGGGATTGTTTTTTAGAGTAGTTAATTATTTTTAGAATGTGAATTTATTGAAATAAGGGGAAATCCAAAAATTTAAAATTCAAAAGTAAAGTAGAGATGGAGATGGAGAAAGAGAAGGAGGGGAGAGTAAAACTAAAATAAATTAAAAACAAGTAGGAGGGAGAGTAAATGAGGGACAGTAAAGAAGAGAGTAAGAGAGGGAGAGACTTAATGGATTTATTTTTAGAGTAGTTTTTACTTTTAGAATATGTAACAAGGTAATAGGGTAACCTAAAAAGAAAATCAAATGTAAAAAAGAGATGGGGAGGGAGAGTAAGGGAGAGGAAGAGTAAGAGAGGGAGAGTGCGGGATTTTTTTTAGAGTAGTAAGTTAATTTAAGAATGTGTAATTATTGAAATCACAGGGAGTCTAAAAAATATTAGAATCAAGATTAAAAAAGAGATGGAGGTGGAGAAGGAGGGGAGAGTAAAACAAAAATAAGAAAAACAAGTGAGGGAAAGAAGGGAGGGAGAGTAACGGAGAGGGAGATCAAACTTTTTCACTTATGTCGTTTTAAATTCAAATATAATGATTACTCTAATACCCAGTGAACCCGAGTATCTACTCTAGTTGTATGTAATACCCATGAAACCGGATATCAATACCTCTTGTCACGCATGCTCACGTCATTGACAATGTCATGATTGTGAAATGTACACGTTGTATATGTACGTGATTTCAGCTGATTTTTTACTTCACCTACTGTCATCATGAGCCGTCACACCCTTGAGCCGTCCAGCTTGTTTTCTTTGGGTTAGGGAAACTCCAAGCATCAACCATTTCTTGTTTTTTATGGGTAATGTCGTAGGTAGTGAGTGAAAGTAGCGGGAGGGGTTTTTTTTTCGTGGTTTGCGGAATCGGCGTCGACGCATTAGGTTAGGTTCGTATGCGCTGTGAGAGGCCGTTGGTGTGCGAGGTGAGTGCTGATTTAAGTGAGGAACATTGAGCGTACCGTTGAGAGGTTGTTATCTGGATATAGACTGAAGGTCGGAGAGCAGGATTGGAAGAGAGCAATTGAATTAGGAAGAAATTTGAAGAGCGCCTTGGTTCACCAGCAAAGAGGGAACGATGCTGTGGTTGAGGGTGGCGTCGACACGAACGACCACGACCTACGGGTGCGCCGATTCGGCAAGTGAAGAGGTATGTAACGTCTCAAAAATGGCGTTCAGTGTCATCGGAGTTCGAAATTGCTTAGGACTGCTTAGAATCATCACTGGAGTAGGTGTAGGGTTCGATAAGCTCCATTAGGGTTCGAGAGATTCGAATAGTACTTATGTTGTTAGTCGTTTGGGCGGAATTATAGGGTTTAGGGTATAGGGTTCTGGTGTTTTGTACATTCAGTTTAGAAGGGCCATAAATGAGCATTTTATGCAGTGTTGAAATTTATTCCACAGAATTCTTGTCAATCAAAACTGGACCTTAAATTCTAGGGCATCTGAGTAATTGTAGAGTTTGTAGTTCTGAGTTGTTGAATGTTGATGTACTGCAGAGCTGTGTATACGCTTTGATCCAGAGCAGTTCTCGGAGGAGGTTGGAAAATGGCGACTACAGCAGGGACGTCAAGTGAGACTTCGTGGCATGGAAACCGATAAGTCCACAATTTTGAACTGTTTATGCTCAGACCGAGCGACCGTGTGGGGTTTCTTTTTTTGAATGAGTTTCGAATTAGTTTTTTTGTTACCGAGCGGGTGTATGACAATGAGGAATACTTGAATGATTAAGAGAAACCTCAGAAATTGCGTACTAGAATTCAGAAGTCTGTTTGGCTATAGTCGATTGGTTTTTTGTTGTCCCGTGAACATAATTGTATATCTATTCATGTATATGCGTGTGATTTTGGTATTCTATGAACGTTTGAATGTGTTTGTCCATACTGAGTCTTTCAAGTTCGGTCCGATTTAATGTGAAAAGAGTAATCCATGTAGAATCGTCACATTTGGCGTTCCATCAAAACATTTGCGGATTCTATTTCTTGTGTGTAAGGTCGAGTTTTGAAAGCATTGTGTGAGCTTTTGATACATTTTTTTGTGTTTTCTATTATGTAACTTGTTTTGTGAGTATGTCAAACTTCCAGAGTCATATGTCAAACTTCTCTGTGAATGATTGTGAATATACGCGTGATAGTCTGATGCGATTAGTACAATGTAAAGCCGTACTTGTTGTAGCTGGAGATCTCCGGCTGTATCCCGAATTGAATACGGAGATCCAATAATCAGCCGGAGATCTCCGGATGATGTCGCGGTCTTACGAATCTTAAAATCCCTACACATGCGTTAGTAATTCTCAAAAATAGTCGGAGATCTCCGGACGTCACGAAGAAGTGTATTTGCGCGTTGATGGAGATGTGAATATTGTGAAACTCTTCATCAGGGTCATCATCCGGAGATCTCCGGTTTAGGGCAGAAATGGATCCGTCTGATTAGCAAGGATACGTTCCTGGACGGATGCACTCGACTTCCACAAATCAGCCGGAGATCTCCGAATACTTTTGCGATGGGCTCGAACAAAATGGAACTTCCTTGTTGTTCTACATCCGACCTAGAGCCGGAGATCTCTAGACGTTTCAAGTAAGCTTCGATACCGCCTCAAGAGGACTAAAGAACTTGGTTGCCCAATCGGAGATCTCTGGCTGTCGCGCATGCAAGATACTTTAAGCGACTCGAGATCATTCGAGTTTCTGAAGATTCAATGATAGTGCAAAGACCTCCCCCTGCTGGCACTATGACATAGATTTAGAAGCTCGTTCCATGGATTCCATCCCTAGGAATATATCCGATTTAGAGTTACGGACTCCCCATAGGTGACCGGATAATTGCAGTGATTTCTAACTGCCTATGTGTTCTTTCAAAATCATCTTGTAGGAAATCGTGGACATTCAAACTTCCGACTGAATGTCGTCCCGGGAAATTTGAGGCGTTTGTAGAGTTTTGGCTCCCTGAGTTTGTCTATAGAGGGATTCACAATGTCGGCTACGTATACAGATGCCGTTGGAGCATGACCGAGTGGGGCATCAAGCTCATTAAAAACAGTGAAGGAACCTGGGAATTTGTCCCTCAGCTTCGGATTGGCAAACGGGGACACCCCGACATTGGTCTCCAGGTTCTGGAGATGCAGGGTCTTAATGACGAGGTCTGTCTTGTTGTTGTCCAGGAGAACGTGGACTCATCCACCGAGCCTCTCATATACGGCTTGATCCTGGAGTCATCTAAGATTTTGGATGCGATGGTGGAGAACTGCCAGAATGAGAACCTTTTATTTCAACCTCCCACGGGTGATACTTGGATGCCGGATTACGTTAATGAGCAGTGGAAGTGGATGGCAGAAGCACAAGAAAAGTCCCGAAAGCCCGTTCCAGACCCAACTCCCATACTGTCTCTGACACCAGCATCGACCCCGAGAAAAAAACGCAAGACCACCTTAAAGACTTCGACCCCAGGTTCCTCGTCGCGCGCGGAGAAGAGAAAGAATGCGAAGGCCGATGAGCCTGGCCTCGCGATCGAACAGTGCATGAACTTCACACAGGCTGACCTCACCAAAATGAAGCGGGCTGAAGTGGAAGTAATTGGCAAGGTTCTCGACGACGCATTCAAAAACGTTTACATACACAAGAATAAGCCTTTGACAGTAGAAGACCCTGTTACAAAGGAGGATGTCGTGAAGCTCGTTCATTTCGATAACCTGCACAGGGCCCTCCCTGGACGATTAGTATACAGGGGCATCCAGAAAGAACGGCTTGAAGGAATCATCAACACAGTTCGCGCGTCCTCGAAGGCCACGGCACCTGAGATTGACATTCGAGTCCTGCCACTGAAGATGAAACCTGAAGGAAGTAAGGTGGAGTTCTTCGTGACCAAGGCGACGAAGGAGGACTGCCTGAGGGACTCGACACACTTTTACATTATTGGTGGTCAGCATACTGTGGAGGCGCACAAGATTTTGTCACACGAATTGCCATCAACGTGGACGCTCGAAGAGATCTCCCACTTTTCTATCATCCCGGTTTGGACAAAAACGGACCCCAAAGACATGACCCTGCTACAACTCTCGCGTGTTCTCAACCAAGATCTGACGGGTCTACGGAAGGAGAAGAGTTTCACAGAGCAGCTGCAAATGTGCAGAGTGAAGTGGTTTGAGTTTGGAAAACTTGCCCCCCAACTGTATGGTCGTCCACAATCTGAGGCATTCTTGGTAAGCTTACATTCTCAACATTAATAGATTTAAATTCCATCGGTGCGGTCTTTCTTCACAGCATTCAAACCATTCAACCGGAGATCTCCGGCTGCTCACACCCTGAAATATTTCTAATTGCAGACGTTTCAACGGCAAGTGGTGCCAACAATTTTTACACACCTCGGTAAAACAAACCCCAAAGACGCAAAGGTCCCTCTTCTATTCGAGATGGATGACGCGGTGGTCCAGAATGGGATCCGAATCGATAAGATGTTCGTCGCTGGACCCCTACCAGACTCGAACGGGAAGACGGGCGACCTAGCTAAGCTGAAGCGGAAACCTCTCGTGCAGAACGACTTCAAGCCACTTCACAAAATGCGCGCTGAAGACCTAGACTACCTTGCGGACTTAGTGCTCGCGAAGAAGGTCTGTGTGAAGTCCTCCAAAGCGGCGAACTAAGGTACTATGAAAGGGCAGGCGGAGACTCTCGAAAACGCGGCGAACATGGAGAAGAGAATCCGGGCAATGAAGAATGAACTGATGTTAAAATACAAGTCGCACCCCCTTCCTTCGAAGTCTGCTGATTTCGTCCCATATACGAAGGAGCAGTAGGACGCATTTGCGGAAGAGAGGAATATTGGATGGGTCCAGCTCGAGTCCTAGGTGGATGCCACTAATCACTCTGCCAAGGGTAAAGCTTGGCTTGAGGGTCGACTGAAGGCGATTAACAAGGAGACCGACCCCACCCTAGACGTCTTTTTGTCCATTTGGAGTCATCACATCATTGAAGAAGTTGCCGAGGCCACATCCACCAATGACACGACCCTCTTCGACTCCAAACACACCTGTAGGATTATACCAGACAGAAGGGGCGAGATCGCCGAACTTCTTATCATGCCGGACATTCAGTACTGGCGTAACGTCACTCACCCTCACTTTAACTTCTTATTCTTCTATCGCGTGAAAGACGAAAGATGTCGTGCACAGGTCCTGGATGCGTTCGACTTCAAAACCATTTTCGACCATCTCGAAGTGGACACGAAGGACGGGCGGACGAGGGTCAGATCACCGTCAGTTCTTATCACTGACATCGCAGGATTCGTTGAATTGAAGAGGTACATCATTCTTTGGCAGAGAGAGTCCAGGGGCAAGGTGAAATTATAGGCAACGCATGTGGTCTACTACTTCCCCCACCCAGGTGACGGATTTCCGACCCAAGTAATCGGGGTCGAGAAGACAGTATTCTGTGTATTCATGTATGAATACGATTCGAGCGAGACGCCTACTCAGTCATTCAAGACGCTCTTCATAGGACACTCCAAAAAAATGTCGGCCTTCGATTCAGCTGCTCAACATCAAGAAACCATCCAGCCCTGGAAGCAAACCAGTGTCCCACAGCTGAGGATCTCGGTCCTCGATTTGTTGTTTACGGGGTTTATCAGAGAGGGTATGGTGGTCGTCAATGTTCATGGAGGACCACATTTAACATACATCGTCTTGGTAAGCACGACATCCTTCCCAAGCAATCCAACGTCAAAGATTTCCGGTCCGAATATATGTCGTAGTACGCGTTGGCAAGTATTCACATCTTAACACAAAGATACCCTTAAGGTAATCGTTCCCACAGAGAGTCACCATGAACTACAACGACTAACAACAAACCATGAACTGTACAATGTCAACTATACAATATATACATCAAAAGAAAAGAGAGAAAGGTTTAGATCACAAGGGAGAGCGTTAATTACACCAACCGTCCCACCCAAGTTCTTTACATGGCCCGGATCCCACATGGCGCGGATTGTACATGGCTCGGATTCCACATGGCCCCGATTGTACATGGCCCGGATTCCACATGGCCCGGATTGTACATGGCCCGGATCGTACATGGCCCGGATCCAACATGGCCCGGATTCCACATGGCCCGGATCCTACATGGCCCGGATCCTACATGGCCCAGATCCCACATGGCCCGGATCCCACATGGCCCGGATTCCACATGGCCCGGATCCTACATGGCCCGGATCCCTCACGGACTTTACAACTATATACATTATAGACATCCGGGATACTTGCGTATCCGGAGAGTGTTTTATCACCATGAACGACAATTCACGGACTCAAACAAATTTTAGTAAACGTCACTTCTTCCTCACAGTTTCTCCAATCACTCCTACTCACTAACTTGGGATGGTTGTGGTGTCACTGGAACCCCCCGTAAGAGGGGATAAGGCTTGGGCCTTAAGGATTAACACTACTCTCGTGGTAAGTATGCGGTTTACCTATCATTCGAGCTGTGAGACCTTCTGTAGAGCCAAAATGACAAGAATAGATTTTTTCCGAAAATTAAGTGTAAAAAGGGTTGTAGATATATGGAGAATTAAAAAATTAATGATTAAGTTTACACTAAGTAGTTAATTAAGTGGAAAGTACCTATTCATATCCAAGAATAAGGAAATAATGGGAAAAGGGTTGAACTCGCACCCTTTGGATAGGGTGTACCTTTCCATGAATAGATATGAAGAGATGTGAAGATTTAGTGGAATTAATCTTAATGGTTAAATACTAGGGAAAACCTCTTGCCAAGAGGCGTACCTCTTGGATGTTGAGTAGAATGACTAGCTTGAATTTTTAGCATTCTTGGCCATTACCATAGAAATTCCTTGGAGGAAGATTGGAGTGAGCCCTAACTTTAGGTGAAAGAGCTAGTTGATGACTCTTAATGTTGTAAGAGTATTTAATTTTATATATGAATATATAATTGTTATTGAATTTGCATATGTAGAGTCTTGTGACTTGAGTCATATGTATAATTGCAATATTATGTGAACTTCATTGCATAAATTTGACATTGTGTGTTGTAAATGCAATTGCATGCATTATGTATAAATTGTGGATAAAATTCTTATGCATGAATGCATTGTATATTTATTCTTCATGGAATAAGATAGGGAAATACCCTAACTACTAAGGTCGTGGGTGTGACCTTGTGTGTGTGTGTTGGAGCATTAATCATGAGTGTGAAGATTAATGGAGATAATGTGAAATTAAGTGACTTAGTGCATGAGATGTGTGAGGCATAAGTACTTAATAAGATCTCAAGTGTGAGTGAGCATAACTTGAGTATCATAAGAATAAGAGTGGAAATCTTATTCGTGTTAATGCAATTTATGCAATAAACATCAAGAGTGGCATACCTTGATGCATGGCAAGAGTGTCATATTATGCATACAAAAAAATTGGCATTAAGTCTAACCTTAATAGAAGGGATTCTCTAAGGTAGGCTAAGTTGTGAGTATTTAAGAATCTATCATAAGAGAGAAAATAATGAACAAATCCCAAAGAAAGACTTAAGAAGAAAACATAGAAACTTAAGAATCTTAAGTCCAAGTTTGGATACATAAGCTTATGAAGAGTGAGACCTTAAGTACCATGAGACCCTTAAGTTTAAGGGCTTGGACTTAAAGGTTCGTATGAGTGAGAATACGGGACAACATTTGCATTCAGTGAGATGCATTCCCGGTTCTGGAAGACTTAAGACAGAAATTTAAGAACACTGTAGGGCTGAATTGGTCTAGACAATGCAGGTTCTTAAGAATCAGTCCTAAGTGAGAAAGTGAGTGCTTAAGAACTCAAGGACAGAAACTGTGTTCTTAAGAACATGGACCCGACCGCGAGAGAAGTCTTAAGTAAAATTCAGACATCTTAAAGACTAAGTGGTACGAGTAAGTGTGGAACACCGTGGTCTTTAAGGGATAATTGTGGGTAAGTGAACTTAAGTGGAGACTTAAGAGGTGAACTCTTTAAGACTTAAGTTAACTTGTGTATGGGATTTTTGAGACTAACCATTGTCTTAAGAACGTGATCACGTGGACCGAGTGGACGGACGTGAAAAGTGGAGCGTTTTTGCATGAGGTAAGAATGTGAATTCTTAAAGATTGTAATTAAAGAACCAATGCAATGAGACTTAATGGAAACTTCCATTAGCCCAGTGTGGCAAGTGTTTAAGGATTAGTGGCATAAGCACAATCTTAAAAGGACTAATGTTCCGTCTTAAGGCATGAGAGATCCTTGGGGTTTAGACTTTGTTTGTGGATCCCTTAAGAGTAATGTTAACAGCCCTAATTTCCTATAAATAGATAGATAACCTTAAGAATTAACCAAAAAGATAGCTTTAACGACACAATTAATCTCCAATTACTTAAAACTAGGCGTATGATCATCCCCGTAACGAATCCTATGAGGAGTGGGTACACTTGGGTGTTTAATTAGAGTGGTGAAAAAATCACTCTACATTTTTTTGGCGACCATGCTGGGGATGGTATCGTCAAGTTTTTTTTTAAGAGATTTAAATTAGGAAAGCTGTCAAACTTAAGTCAATCACTTAAGTAAACTATCATAGCATTTAGTTTTTTGTGAAGTTATAAACTTTGGAATTACTGAAAAAATTTATTAAAAATTAAAAATTAAATTTAAAAAAAAAAAAAAAAAAAAAATACTTTTAGTAAAGAGTGAAGACATGTTGTTACAACATGTCTACTTTTCCAATTTGTTCGAAGAGCGGAAAAATGAGAGAAGAGTAGCTCCGCAAATCCTGGTGAGGAGGGGTTTCTGATGTTAGGTGCAAATTCTCTACACACAACAATGAGAGCTGCTGGGCTCATTATGAATCCCGGTGTGTATTATTTGTTGCTGATTAGGTATGCGTATGATGTGCAAAGTGTTGAGAGGGATTGCAAATCTTAGATCGATTGATACAAAGTTGTGTGAAGGTGCAACAAACTAGTATTAGTTTGGGAGAGCAGATCTGAAGCGGGGCTCTGTGTTGGCTCAGATCTAGATCTAGTTATTGCACTTCTCATACCAGCTCTAAGTCAATTAGATCGAGATCTGGTTACCGCTACACCATCGCTATACCACACACCAGACCCCTCCTCAACTAGGACTCTAGCGACTCGATCAAGACAAAGTGTTGTTTGCAAGAAAGTCAAGTCAGCTGCCGAGACACAAGATCCTGCAACGAACGACACTCTGCGAAACCAGCTAAGTTATCCTATGATGCCTTACATATTGCACATTGTCAAATTAGTGTTTGTATTGAAAACTCACATACATTAGTAAACAGAATAGGAATAAATCCGATGCTTAAACTCCCCGGCACAGAAGAAATGGATACACACAGGCACAGGAACAAGTGCACTCCACAACCAGCAAACAGAGTGGAATTGCAGGTGGAGGTAAACGTCACTAAACAACACAATGTAGTACCGAAGTACAAGGCTTCACAAGGGATACAAGGAATGAGAGAGGCGCTGAAATCGGTAGGGCGACACGAAATAAGGGAGGCGCTGAAAATGGTCGGGCAGCACGAACAGGAACAAGTCCCACCGCCAAGATTGCAGCTGCCGGTGACGGAAGACCACAACAGCCCAGAAGACAGAGACACAAGGAAACCTCCGAAAAAACGACGAACCAACCGACCAGCTAAGTTGTACACATTCTTTGAGAACCGTATGTTATCTCAATATTGCTCTCATAAAATCGTAAGAAACACCATTATAGTTGTTGGAGATACAATACTCACGTCTAACCCTTACCACAAAGAGTTACAAGACAGTTGCTATGTGAGAAAGGTGCAGAAGATCCAGCGAAGATGCACAGAGCGGCACCGCCCGTGGACAGAAGGGTGGACATCGCACCATCCTGAATCGATGACGACACCAACATACCTACGACAACACCACATGAGCATCCAAACCAATGTCAAAGACAAGACACAAATCAAAAAATACATCGACGTGCACCCCCCCCGGACCAAGGTACGTAATCTCACCCCACAACTAATCACTTCGTGCTCCCTGTTTCTGACCTGCAGGAACCGTAGGTCCCCCAACCAAAGAGCACTGAGAAAAGAGAGAAATCCACACAGGGCCCAGCAGTTGAATGGTAATGAAGCAAAAAAATATGAAGAGCCAGCAGAAACGACTTCACACGAAAGGCAGGCTCAACATCAAGCAAGCCAACAAACCCAGCGACGACGCATACGACGACATCAGCAGGGGACAACAAATCGGGCAGCGCATCATCCTGCACCGGCAATGACACCAACACACCTGCATCAACACCACAGAGTTAATCCAACCAGCGCCACGAACAAGAAGCAAACCAAAAAACGGAATGTCGTGCCACCCCCCAGAACCAAGGTGCGTATTCATACCTCACATCTAACCACTTTGTGCGTTGTACTTTTGGACAGCAGAAACCATAGGTCCCCCAGCCAGGCAGCAGCAGGAACATGCCGAAATCAATACAGAATTCTGCAGCTAGATGGCGACACAGCAACAAAACGTGAGAAGCCAGCAACACTAACTACACATGGAGTGAAGGCCCTATGTCAAAAACACCTACAACAAGGAGGCAGACTATCAAGACAGCAAACAAATAACAGGTACGCACGCACCCAGGTAAGAAATCTTACCCGCGCTCTTTTCCCTCTCCCCACTGATAGCACTACATTGCTAAATACTCACAGAACACAGAAAGGTGCGAAACACACAGGGACACACAGCCAAGCACAGAGTCACAGGCGAAACCCTAGCCGCCACTACAAAGACAGAAAATTCATGAAAAATCAAGATCGACCAACCGCATCCAAACGGCTCCTTGTCGAAGCCAACCCTAGAAGATCAACAAAACGAATACGAAGACGTTCGTTGACTGCTACTACATCCATCAAGAATCAGCAAAAAACAAGGTATATAACTCGACTCCCTCTCATTCTCAAACCCTCTCAAACTGGCATACCTCACGTACGTCAACACCACATGTTGTGGACACATTGCGCTCCCTACCAAGCCCATGAGGAGATCGCGTACCTGGAAGGTGACGAGAAGAACCGAAGGTGTCGAAAGTTGCATCCCGCGCGCGTAGATCGGAATCTCTCCACCAGTGAAGATCATTCTCCTCCTTGCTTTGCGAATTCATTGTATGTTGTGAGTTATACCTGTCCGTCGATTGTCACTAACTTAATCTATGCATGTTTCTCACAAACAGGTCAGCACCTGCAACAAACAAGCGCGAGATCAGCCAAACCAGGAAACGATCTACATGAAGGTCACAGTCAAGTGCAGAGCAGAGTCATCAAGACTCACAGCAGAATCGAGCCGCAGATCAACGCGAAGCAGTTGAAGAGCAGCTACCCTAACCAAGCAAGGAACAAGAAACACGAGCTCTGGTGCCAGTTCTTCGAGGCACACGCCCCAGCAACCCAGATCGCCGACACCCACCAGCAGAGGAGGAGCAAGAATCGCGAAATCACCAGGGAGATCGCCGCGGCCCACGCCCCAGTAGCCCAAACCTCCAACACCAAACAGCTGAAGAGTGAGAGGCAACAAGAGACCCAGTATACAGTGCAAGACGTTCTCCGTCCCCACGCCGCACACAGCACAGGCACCCAGCGGTCATATCCTCACTATCGGCGTAGCCCGCAAGCAGGACGAAGCGCCGCGAAACAGAGTAGCACAGCCGAGGAGATCCAATCTCAGAAACCCCAGCTGGAAGCGGAGAGGAGCACGACTGCTCAAATTCCGATAACCCGAGTCTGCCAACCACCTCTCCCAAGGACGGCGTTAGGACACCTAGTTCAAGAATCAAATGCAGCCGTAGAGGTACACGCGAGTACTGCTCGAACACCAGCGGAGGTGAAGCCCCTGCAAGCCAACACGCAACCTAAGCCTGCAGCCTATGCCATCACAATAGGAGTACAAGTCAAGGGACCCCAGCTAGAGTCAAGCGTGAGACATCCAATCGTAAGGTGTCTCTTTCCAGCCAAAACTAGACTCTCAGGTCATTCTCTTCTCTCACCATCTTTTCAATCTACTGCTCTCTACCACTACTGGGATTATTATGCAATCCCAAAGTCATGTAAACATAATGAGTTATTTGAGTGTGTTACTTGGAAGGGTGCCCAAATTTTTGGCACCCCCCGTGTGTGTGTCTGTGCAAAGGTCATTATGTACTACCATGTCAAATCCTCTCACCTCCAACCTTTAGGTCATGATTCGGTAAGTAGTTGTCATGCAATCAATATTTCTGTCCACCCCTTCTTGACAATCTTAACTTCAATAAGCCCTCAACGTATGTTGGGGGGTGTGAGCCGCAAAAAAGGCTCACGGTGATGAATGGACCTCACGTCGGGTCCATTAAGGCTAATGAGTGGTGAAAATGGGTTATCCCATGGACTAGCTCGTGGTTTTTTGATTAAAATGGCCAAGTGGCCTTTCCCCTCACTAAAAGAGGAGCCATTTATGGGCAATCGCGGAATTTATGTAGTTAGCCAAAAAGGAAGAAAAAAAAAAGGGGAATAAACCAGAAAAGAAAAGCAAAGAGAGAAGGGAAAAAAGACAAAAGAAAATTAGAAAAGAATTAAAATGAGTAGTGGTGGAGAAGAATTTACCTCCTATCGAGTTGTAGACCATATTCGGTCACGATGAAGAAATCACGAAACCAAAAAAATGGGAGAAAAAGAAGGAGGATGGTGAGGAGAAAAGAAAAAAGAATGGGGCGTTAAAAGCCCTTAAAAAAATAGTCAAAAGGGTCCAAAAGAAGTGGAAAAGAATCCTCATCAATCACTAAGTAAATTAGGAATTACCCCAAGCAAGGGGAATTCAATTTAGGTAGGTTAAATTAGATTTTTGCACCTTTGAAAATTAGCTAATAGCTCACTTATTGAGATCATGCACACACATGTGGCATGGAGTCAAAGTTTAGATTTAGATATTCCTTGGTTAGTGGGACACCCACTTGTGTTAAATGCAAGGGTGGCTAGTGAATTATTGCTTTTTAGTTACTAGTTGTTTAGTGTGACCATTAATGTGCCCACCCAAATTGGCGGCTGTGAACGACGAAGGGAACGACCTTGGGAACAAAGAAGGGAGCAAGGGTCTTGGGGTTACCCCCTTGGAGGGCGCTCATTCGAAGGGTGGGAGGTAGGAGTGAGAGAGGTGTATGGTAGGAGCTAAGAAACCGAGAGAGGTGTGTGGAAGGAGAGAGAGAGGTAGGGTTCAGATTTCCCCTTCCTGTGGGCTGGAATGTGATTCAATCGTTGCGAAAATAGGAGAGTAGATAGATTAGAAAGTTGGCTTTTCAACAAGCTCAAGATTGCGCGGATCGGAGCTGTGACGACGAAGATACGGGCTGCGGAGTGAAGAGCACCAACAAGAGGAGCAAGATCACGAGCTGAACAAGAGGAGCAAGATCACGAGCTGACCAAGCAAGTCGAAGGCTAAGGATGGAGGGTGAACCGAATTAACTCAGGGAGCCCCTTTTCTTTTCTCCCTCGAACCTCTTCAAGTAAGGCTCGGGTGGATTCTTGTGTGAATGAATGTGATACATGCATAGGAATGTGATGCATGATCTTGAATAAAGTCATATGTTGAAGGTGCAGTGCTGGTCGCTGGCTGGGAGGTCCACGGTCGAGTCAAATGATCAATTGAAGGCTGCCATCGTGTTAAGCAAGAAAAACTAATAAGAATACAAAAAACAAACGTAAAAAACGGAGTCATAATCACGAAGATAATGAAGAATTAAACTTTTAACATAAAAAGAGGAGCCTGTCTGCTGGTTGCTGCTGTTAGGGTCGCACTTGGGCCTGGAATTGGTGGTTAAGGTGCTAATCAAGTTCACAAGGCAAAATTGAACCTAATGGAGCTTTAAAACATTGGAAACAAAGCTTTGAGGCGGAATTTACGCTTGTCTAAAGCTTGGATTCAACCTAAGGCTCAATTCAGCCATCACATCACTAATTATTAACGAACCCTCTTAAGTGACCACGCCTTGGGTCATCATGCTTGTATGAATGGTTAAAGTATGTTTGCACAAGGGGCTGCATCCCATATGTAGGACCTTGTGTTCAAGATAAGCCACCCCATTAGGGGGCGGTTTATTTGGCTCACAGGGGGAGAAGTTAAGCACAAGAGGATAAGGGGTTGTAGTGAGTCAATACGATGCAAATCAATTAACACACTTTGTTTTGTATGCTACAGTATGTCTACAGCTCAAGATGTTGCCACCTCCTCCAAGCGCCTTTTTGTTGATGTGGTAGATGGAAACCCAGTCAATACGAGTCAAAACGTCTTGTTTATCACAAACACCACCCAGAAGAAAGTGAGGGCAACAAGTTTGCCCTTCACCGAATACTGGCTGGGTTTTCATGCAATGAATACAATTGCGAAGAATAATGGGAATAATAAAATACCAATAGTAAGTATTGGAGACTTGGTCAAATGTGGTCTAAGTACGAAAGAGGCAAGCGAATGTTATGTAGCAGTCCCTGCTTTCTCATTCACTCCCCAAATAGAGTGGCCATCCAAAAGAATGGATGGAAAAATGGGTAACCATTTTAACCTCACCCAACTTCCAAGTGAAGTTGAGGTGGATAAAAATGGTTATGCATTAGACTACCAAGTATCGATCCATTTCGAGCTTGGGGACCAAGTCTGGGCAAAGAATATTGTCTTAAATATGGTAAAAAATAGACTCAATGAAATGGAAATCCCTACTGGGACAGACATTGGTGAGCCTATAGCCATTTTTTGCTACCACCAAACCAACAATTGGAATGGGGTCATTAAAATACACTTTAAAAACCCCGAGATAGACGGTAGAGGATTGTTGAAAGGACTGAGACCCTTCATTCTCATTCTAAATGAAGGGATTCCATATAAGGGGAAAGTATGCAAAACATACGACTCCCTTGCCTTTTCACACCTCCTATCAGTCAAAATTTCGGGTCCAAATCTTGCCAATAAAGAATCATATGAACTACATGAAGAGATTGTAAGGGAGAGCTTTGCGAGAGGGCAGGATTTTGAAATTACCGGGGTAGAAAAAAAGGCATTTTCTGACTTCGCATGGGTGAAAACTCCCTCCCCGGAGCAAGCGGCCAAAGTAAAAGACTATAAAGTCACATTCTCCAATGAGATTTTTGTGCCATGCTTTGCAAGTAGAAAAATGGATGAGGACGAAATAGCAAAGAAGAATTGTCTTATTCTCATTGCTAAAAACCTCAATAAAACAAAAAATGAAAAGGAACTTGCAAGTGGAATCAAGTCCGTAATCGGTGAAGAGAATGTGGTTGATATATTCTTCAAACTCGAGCACGGGCGACATGTGGGGACTTGTAACATTGAATGTCTAAACGCTGCAGTATACAAAAAGCATGTCAAACAAAGCAAGAAAATTCATGGAAAGTATGTCATGTTCACTCCCCACCCTAAAAGTTTAGATGGAAGTAATAAACCTAATATGGATGAACTTGCGAGGTTAGGGTTCTCAGATGTAAACTCGGCAGTTGCCAATGCTGTGATTGCCATGGAGAATGGACCAAACAAGGGCAATGGCATTACCCTTGAACAACTCCGAAAGGAAATGAAGACTATGAAGGGGGAAATCGTTCAAGAGGCAAGACAATATGCGGATATGGTACAAGCTAACACGGTCAAGTCCCTTAGAGGGGAAATGACAACTCTCCGATCTCAACTCATCCAAACAATCATGGCGGCCGAGTCACAAGCTTCGGAACGGGAGCAACGTGCTATTGATGGCAAAATGGACACGTCAAACTAATATTGACAAACAATGCTGCAATAAATCTAAATACAATAGTATACATATATACTACAATAAATAATAATAAAAGCTGGAAAAAACATCACAAAAATTCACACAAAACAAAAACTAAAACCAAGATTTTAGTATATATATATACTACTAATCAAAACAAAAACAACAAAAACAACAACAACAACAACAACAACAACAACAACAACAACAACAACAACAACAACAACAACAACAACAACAACAACAACAACAACAACAACAACAACAACAACAACAACAACAACTACAACTACAACTACACCCACACCCACACCCACACCCACACCCACAACCACAACCACAACCACAACCACAACCACAACCACAACCACAACCACAACCACAACCACAACCACAACCACAACCACAACCACAACAACCACCACCACCAAAAGATAAAGCCCCCAATGACATCAAAAACAACAACAGCAACAACAGCAACAATAACAACAACATCAACAGTAATAAACCTCCAAAGACACCAACAACAACAAAAACCCCAACAACTCCAACCACCCAAACAAACCCTACAAAACCTAAAACCCCAACAACAACAATACCCTACCACAATCTACCTGTGTAAAATATTAATACTTCTCAGCGGTGACATTGAAAAAAACCCAGGCCCGATGCCAAACATAATAAAAACACACCCCGCAGCTCATAAAAAACGGGCAAAAATGTACTTCATCCCTAGTACTATAAAACTACACCCCGAGTATCAACACCTTGCTAACACATTTTCACCACTACTAAAGAATACACATGAACTACATAACTCACATAACACGACCTACCCGCATATAGCACACTACATTGGACAGAAAACTACACATCCCCCATCACATATCCTATATGCTTTAATTATTACAGTACACCCCTCTCTAGAAGACTGCAACCAAATATTAGCCCTACAAAATACCAGTACCACAAATTGGACCAATACTCTCCTTAACAAGTTAATCACTCTACATAACCCACCCGAAAGACATATTAATACAAAACACCCATATACAAGTTTCCTAGCAGAAAATCAAAATATTATTGAACATAGAGACTCCATACACAAAGAAATATATGATTTCGTACACAGTCAAACCTCACCCCCCACACAAAACACTATCCAACTACACTTCCCATTCTTGCCACATGAACTAACTAAAGAAATAACAAGATGCTTTGAGCCTATCCCAGAATACACATTCCCATCTCCACCAACCCCATATATACCACCTGTAAATCATAACGAAAATACCAGAGGCATCAATACATACATCTTAACATGGAACGCTGCATCCCTAAACACTGCTCTCCCATGCCTCCACAATCTATTTACCCACACCAACACGCCACCCGCCATAATTGCTATACAAGAAACTAAATTAACCGCTACTAAATCCACAAAATACATCCAAAAAACATTCCCCGATTACAAACTTATATTTAATAACACTCATGCCCTTACAAGATGCATCCAACAACGAATACCATACACACCAACGAGAGGAGGCCTCCTCATGCTCATACACCAATCATATGCCTTCCCTGGGAATATTACTAAAATCCCTACCCCGGCTAATATATCACCATACCTTCAAATTATTAAAATTACTAACCGACCCCTCCAACCATGGCTCATTCTTCACCTATACATGCCATCGCACATAGAAGACTCTAGGCTTATTCCGGAAATCCAAAACTCCATCACTTCACAAATTAATACGCACACTAACCATACAATAATACTTTGTGGAGACTTTAACAGAGATATTGCCCTTATTGGACGACATAACGGAGAGACCTTCACTCCCCCACGTGATATAGATTATCAATGGCAAAATTACACGGATAACCTAGAATTATATCTGATCCCAACCGATACACAATACTCTCGTCAAGGAGGACTTAATTACACACACACTAGCCTAATTGATGGATTTTACATTAAAACACCTAACCATACCCAATACACATCTATCACCAATATCTCAACCAACTTAAACTCGGACCACTTCCCAATCCAACTAAATATACCTCATAACATCCTTATAAGTAGACCCCCCACCAAAACAAACTCAAACGATATCAAAATACTAAACCCCATCCCAAAAGAAAACCTTGATAACTTTAATACAATATTCTTTGAAAAAAACTCACTACATCTAGACTCCCTTACAGAAATTCTTTCCAACCATCAACACCTAACACACATACAATGGCAAGAAGCCTGTACCTCTCTTGACAAAATTATTAATGAAATTTCTACCACATTAGAAAAGACGTGTAAAGCACCTCCGACCCCACAACTCACACCTAGAACCTCGAATCAAGGGGGGTATCTCCCGAGAAAACTAGCCAAAAAGTGGAAACAACATCTTGTTACATATCACAATATTCGGAAAGCAATTTACATCGCTAAAACTAATCAAAATTGGCGAAACCACCCCATATTCTTTGAACTACAAAACCTTCGCCACCCCCAAATCCCACAAGTACCACCGCTCAACAACCCTCACGAAGATTGGCTAAAAGACATTGCAGACATTGCAAAAACCGCCAATAAACAAGCTCGGAAAATTACTACAAAATATACAAGAGAATGTATCAGAAAAGCCATTTCTAAATACCGACAACTATACGAATCTAGCCCAAAAAAGATTAATAGAAAAGTCTTTAAAAACAACACAAACTTACCACTAGATTGTATTCTAGATCAAAACAATAACATTCTAACCAACCCAAACGACATTGCAAACGAAATACATTTTCAACAATCCATAAACAATAGGCCATCCACCCCCCCATGTCACTTCCAACCACAACATACACCAACATGCACATGCGGGGTCAGGCAATACCCGTGGCATGATCTTGACGGATTCACCATTGATAAAAGAGGAGAACCCACAACCCCTCTCCACACATATTATAATAGAGACACATATAACATGTGCCTAAAAAATTTGGGGACCAACAAAGCTCCCGGACCGGACCATATACCTAACTCAATTCTAAAAAACATGCCTCCGAGATTCCATGACCTTCTATCATTATTTTTCCTCCATTGTTACAAACAAAAAGCAATTCCTGCATCCTGGAAAACAAGTTTAACAATCTTATTATACAAAAAAGGCAACCCATCCGAGCTACCCAATCACCGACCTATTGCTTTAGCCAACACCATTTACAAATTGTACACTAGCACACTAAGATCAATACTATCGGCCTACGGGGAAAAACACCAAATACTACACGAAAGCCAAGAAGGGTTCAGAGCTGAAAGAAGTACCACACGGCAAATCCAAACTCTCATCGCCGCTCTTGAAGATGCAAAACTCACTAATAAAGACATTTACATACTATACATTGATTTCAAAAACGCTTTCGGTTCCATTGACCACCCTCGCCTGCTAACCATTATGAGCGATCTTGGATACCCGTGCAACGCGGTCACAGTGGTTGGCAATATATACTCCCAATCTACCACTACATACGTTGGAGAATTCTTTGGTAAAACACGCCCTATCCCTATCCAACGAGGGACCATCCAAGGCGATACATTGAGCCCATACCTCTTCATTATCTTTCTGGAACCCCTACTGAGATGGCTTCAAAGAGGGAATAATGGCTACACCTTTGGCACCTCAAAAGTTACCATAAACTCGGCCGCATATGCTGACGATCTTGCGGCCACCTCCGGACGCCTCAAATCACTCCAAACTCAATTAGACAAAATAGACAAATTTTGTTTATGGTCCGGGATGGAACTTGGGGTCCAAAAATGTGCCATAACCGGATGTCCAAACAAATCTAAAACAAACCCGACCGCCTTCAAAGCCCTTATTCAAGCTAACAATATCCACTATCGTAACCAACCAATTCCGGTTCTAAACCAAAACCAACCCTATATATACCTTGGAATAAACCTAGTCCCTTCTTTAAAATGGAAAATTCAAATTCATGCTACTACTACAAAACTTATTAAACAATGCAAGGAACTTACACTTTGTCCGGCCACATTGCAACAAAAAATAAAAATGATTGATACCGTCATACGACCGGGTATCTCATACAGTTTCTATGCGGTCCCTTATTCCATGCCCGCCATAAATAAACTCGATAAAAAAATCATAGCCATACAAAAGAAAGTATGCGGACTCCCTAATTGTACGCCTAATATCATAACACAACTCCCCCAAGAACTATTTGGATTAGAAGCTTTCTCCCTCAAAAATGCCTACTTACGTTGCATTGGAGAACAACTCCAGAATGCACTTAACGATAAAGGACGACTAGGACTAATTTACAGTGGACTCCTTCGGCACATCCTTGCCATTTATGGAGGAGCACAATACCTCCAAAGACTTAAAAAATCTGACTGTTTTCGGTCCCCCATTACCCGCACACTTTTTCTACTTAAAACAGAAGGTCAAATATTTCTAAAAAGCACACTAGAAGATTTCCTACTAGACCCTGCACCACTGGAACAAAATTGGGCAAATGAAATTCATAACCTCCCTAGACTAGACCGACAATTATCCGACAAACTCCTACAAAAACTCTTCTCTGCAAACATTATTGATCTAAAACAAATTACACTACCAAATGGAACACACCTTATGGACGACAAGAGCTACAAAACACACTATGGTACCCCTCATAAATTAATAAAAAGTGCACTAAACATTGCCAAACAATTATTTTGTCACCCTCCATGTCTCCCTACATGCCCCAACCCTTGCACCAATCACGCCCCACCGTACACACTTAAAGACTCATATATCATAAATCACAATGACATCCACCCTAACACCAACCCCCCACTAATTCCCCCAAACCCACCACATTCACGACCATATGCCCCTCCTTCACATATATTAAAAAACCCCTCCATACACCCAATAAATAACATAACCGCGCACAAACATAATAAACACATTGACTCCAACAAAATAAGCAAACAATATACGTCGTACCTATGCCATTGGTCCCACAATAACAACACCTACACTAAATGGCTCCCACAAAGAAATCTTTTCCCTTGGCACAACCCAAATACTTCCTTACATAACACCGAAACCCTCACACAATACTACCTTAGAACTCAAAATAGTTATTACCTAAATATCATACAAATACACCACCACCAAGCACAACCTCGAGATAGAAGATTTGTCACACCACCCCTTATTACCCCCCTTCTTAATATCTCTACAACTGAATGCAACCCAGAAACGGACATCCGAACACAAACAAATACAATCAAAATACAACAAGACAATGCCCACATATACGAAGGTAATGGTAGACATCTAATAACCATACCACTTGCTAGACTAAAATGGCTGTGGAACCAATATCACAACGCACTACTAACCCCCATTAACATCGAACCAATACCCCAAACATTCGAAACCGAAATTGTTTGGCTATACCAAAGATATAACTACTGAATACCCAAAAATGACCCCCTCAAAAATGCACACTACACATTACCCGATCCTATCTTAGACTACCTTATTACATCCCTGAATATCACACATTCATACTTCTCATCCCCCGTTACATGCTCCACAAAAATCTCAAAATTTTACTCTCCATTCGAACGCGATAAGATTTTTGGGTCTCTTGGAAAAGCCTTTGATTATAAGTGGAGTGGAATAGGCCTCGCACACCCTCACAACGAAGAAGAAACACAACAAGCAATACATTGGGCACGCCTAGCGGCAAATAATGACCCCAACGACAATATCACCATTATTATCACTCCCGACACTCATTGGTACCACAACCCTAACCCACACTTAGGCCCATTCCCGGACTCCCACATCATAGTACTATTTGAAGCCGACTCCATGACTTACAAAGAACCCACTAGACCACCGCAAATACAAACACCCCGCCTTGAACCAGCAACCCTACGTATCCTATGTATACACCAACAAACTCGTGAAATAGGTAATCTAGAAAACCTCACTCACCTCACTTTGATAGCAAAAAATCTAAACATTAACAAGGTATACACCGCAATTGCCCTCCCCACACCCATCTCAACCCGTGTAAACCGCAACAAAAAATGGTCTAAAACCCCCCACACAAACATCTCCACATCAACAATTACCGAATTAAGCCTCCCCCTCTCTTACTACCAAATTAATATGGACCTCAAATTTGACCCCAACTTTAGCTACTACACTGATGGCTCTTTCAAAGAACCAACCGAAGTAAGCCCGGGGCACTGGCACCGAGAGAAAGCCGGTTATGGGATATACAACTCTACCAAACAAATTAAATTAGGTAAAAGACTACATGGACTCCAAAATATTCTGAGAGCCGAAATGATGGCTATACACAAAACCCTTAAAATAATCACCACTCAGTATCCAAACGAACCGGCTCATATTTTTACAGATTGCATAAATGTACTATACCTCCTTAATACAGATATTAAACATCCTACTTCACACAATAGTCACCCGGATAAAACTATCCTTACATCTATGGTAGAAATGCTCCAAAAGCGTACACAGATTACTACACTCCATAAAGTTCGTGCTCATGCTAATATCGACGGCAATGAACAAGCCGACAAACTAGCAAAGGAAGGAAGAGAAAAAACCCACAAGAATGCCGAACACCCATATGAACACGCCTATGCCACCCCATATTACTTCCATAGATATGAATGGCCCTCTATGAGTGAAACTCCCGATAAAGGCCCCGTACGATTCTTGGACAAATACCTCAAAAAACATGATCTTGTAAATAACCTAGAAAAACTTACAGAAAACTTCCCCAATATTGATAAATGGACTGGCAACCCAAACATTCATAATGTACTATCCAATAATTTCTGGAAAAACCCCACTATAACGGATCCACAAATCACATGCCTAATCAAATTCCGCACCGGGCAATACATAGGCAATGCCCGCAAACAACTCTTCTTTGGAATAGAAAGATTCCCTAAAATTACATGTCCAATTTGCAACACCACGGACCCAGACACATGGCTACATGTCTTACTCCAGTGCCAAAACCCCCATATACACTCACTAATTGTTAAAAGACATAACAAAGCCGTATGGGCTATACCTAAACTACTTATATCATCAACCAAATCTCGATGTTTCATTCTCATGAATGCCGGAACCTTTAATGACAACCCACAAGAAAACACGGTCCCTCCTTGGCTATTACCCTGCATCTGTCATACTCAAAGATGCCACTGTAATGCAAGATTCAAACCGGACCTATTATGTGTTAGAGGACTATCATACAAAGACCCCCCACCAAACCATATAGACCCTAGTCTCACCATCCAATTTATTGAATTCACATATTGCAATGATAGATTCTCTCCGGACACTATTGCAAACAAAACAACTAAATACCAACCACTACTTGACGATATTCAAGCACTGGGATGGAAAGTAGACCCCCTCATTGTCATCACCGCGGGTGCTAGAGCCACCACCTTCATCCCCTCAATGACAACCCTTGAAGAAACATTTAAAATCCCCATCACTTCAATCAAAACCACCTTTTCAAATATTAACACTATTGCAATTCAACATGCTATGTCGATACTCCTACATAAACGTAAACTTGAAAACAACCAACCCCTACCCGACGCTTCAAACCCCCCTTTATAGATCTACAACCGCATTTGCATTTCACCGCACTTGCCCTCCCTCTTTTAGGATTTTTTTTTTTTTTTTTTTTTTTTTTTTTTTTTTTTCTATTCTGGTTACTGGTTACTGGGTACATAGTGTCCACCCCCGGAAGGGGGAAGTAGTTCCATACTACTAACCCATGGACTTAGTGGTGGAATGAACGGGCACTTCACTCACGCCGGCCCCCTTCGGGGACCAGCGTTCTTCTTTCTACTTTTCCATGGGAGGTTTCTGAAGAAGCATTGAGTGACTTCTTTAGTGGTCCATATTTGTTTAGCGCCTTTTATCGTGTCTATAGAGGTGCATATTACGGACAAGGATTTCAATTTTATGGGGCTCACCTAAAAATTGATCAATCATTTAATGAAAAATTTGAACAACTACCCTTAGAAATTAAACAATTAATTTTAAACAAAGTGTAGAATAAGGGTGAGGGTTTTAATGAAATAATTGTCAAGAAAAAGACTTTATATTTAAAATATCAACTACACTACCTATTTGCTCAATATGGTAGATTGAAACTTCAAACACAACCATTAATTTCTAGAGGCTTAGGGGCTTGGAACGGATACAAGTTTAATCAAGAAACTTATATCTTTGTTTATAGTAAACAAAACTTAGAGAGCAAAGTATTCTTTCCCGACTTCTTATCTAAAGATCCAGAAGTTCCCGTGAGTGTAGCCTTTGATTTATTATGTATTTAAAAAATGAGTTCCTCAAATGAAACTTTTAAGGAACAACGGACAAGGTTGAAAAGATTGTTAATAATTTATTCTAAAATTCAATACAATGAAGGGAAATTATTTAGACTTTTGGGGACAGAAATAGAACGTATTAAAGAAAACAACCAACATTCCATTAATAGAAAAAATATCATCAATACTTTCTTACAAAAATTCAATTACCCAAGAGAATTAATAATAGAACCATTGTCACGAGAATTCAAGATAGAACCATTTACACTGACTGATTGGCGACACTATTGTTACCTCAAAGGAGCAAATGAGAAAAATTGAACGCCTAAATTCTAAAAGTGAAAGAAATAAGTCTCTTAAATTCTTATATGCAAGAATAGCTTATTATGAAACTTTCATTAGTCAGGATAGGAAATATTTGGATATAGTAGAAACTGAAATAGAGAGATTGATTGAACAAGCAAAAGAATGGTTGAGTGAACTTGAGATAGGGGAATTGTTGGCATATTTGGGTTACCCCATAAATAAAGAGAAGGAATTAAACCTATCTATGGAGGCTCTCCACCTTTGTTCAAGTTAAAATTCTTTATAATTCCTTGAAATACCATACAAGTACCCCAATGACAAAATGAACCGAGAGAGTGATCCTTTATGTACCCCAGTTAATGGTGGGAAAATAATTAGGAGATTAATCACTACAATTTGTGCGTATCACCGTATAGGACCTTATGATGGGGAATATTTGAAAATAGCCGAAAATGAGATAGACCTTTTAATAGGTATAGCCAGTGAATGGTTGGGAGAAAATGAAATGGGAGCCTTATTAACTGTGTATAAGTATCCACGAAACATTGCATGGGAAGTTGAGGGAATGAAGCTTACAGAGGAAGCAATTTATCTTTGTTTAAATTAAAAATTTAAAAATTAAGTTCAGAATAAGGATAAAAATAAAAAACCTATGGGGATTACTAATGTCAGGAAAAGACAAAGAGAAAAGAGAAAAACAAAAAGTCGAGAGAGCTCAACGTTATAAGAAAAGGGTAGAGAGGAAACAATCAACTATAGTGTTAGGAGTACATAATGCTACCTTTAATACTGTTACAACTCCTTCTCCCTTCAAACTAGATGAGGAAATAGAAATAGCCTTAGAAAAGGCATTGAGACAAAAAAAAAGGGAGACAACATATAAAACACTACCCGATCCTCCAAATTCTCCTCAGTCAGACACAAAGACACCACAATTTACCCCAGAAGAGTTAGTATTCGCAGCATTAAAAAAATTCTAGGAAGAAATGTATAGGAAAAAGAAAAGATAAAAAATATACCAGTCACTCTTGTTGTTCTAGTAGCCCGGAAGAAGTAAATTGGGAGACCCAAAGTGAGAAGGTTTGGTCTAAATCCTTAGAAAAGGAAGGATCCTCAGAAGAGGAAGAAGTGGATGAAAAACCTAACACTCATGATCAATAACTTGATGAGTTAGAGCGATTGTTTAGAACCCCCATACGCCATTCTTTAATAAATCGTACGTACGAAGTAGGTAACTCCTCAGACCAAACAAACTTTGAAACTCCCTATCCAAGTCCTTTTGCCCAAGAATTTGAGTCAAAATTGGAAATACCAATATTTACTCATAGTGAAGCAAAAGAATCTATTGACCATTTTCTGAATGATAGACCATTGGAAAATGAAGAAGAAAAACATAAGTTTCGTAAGGAGTTATTAGAAGCTTTTAGCCAAATTCTTAGACCTACCACTTTAAACTTTGACATACAAGAAGAGATTGACCAATCTAGTGTAGAAGGAGCGGAATTTAAGTATAATCCTATTAAAGAGGAAAAATTAGATGTAGTTGAGCAAAGTGAGCCTAAAGAAGGTGAAAGTTTATTTAATAGTGAAAGTAAAGAAGAAGAGCACTCAGAACCACCAGTGCGAGAAGAGAGTCCAGCTGGACTCTCCTCACATACTTCTGGGAGGACTTCTCCTTTTGACTCTTCTTCTGCTAGTTCTACCTCTAGCAGGTCCTCATTATCCTCACCACCTTCAACCCCTCCTACTCCTGACAACCCTTTGGTTAATCCCCATGCTATGGCGCATCATAGGATGCTTAATATAGCTCCATTTCCCATATTCTATGGTGATTTGGGAGAAGATCCAGATTCCTACTTGGAAAGATTTCAGGTAGTAGCAATAGCTAATAATTTAGCAATTGATAAGTATATCATTAGTTTTCCTGGTAATTTACTAGGGGAAGCTCAAAGGTGGTATGCAACATTAGATCCTCAACCAATAAAGGATTGGGATGCTTTAAAAGAAGCATATTTGACCTGGTTCAGACCCCAGTCTTATCATAATACTTTGCAGGATCAATTACAAAGTTTTCAAATGTATCCCACAGAAACTATAGTCGGATATTATACTCGGCTTAGAAACTTATTGAATAGATGGCGAGATCATAATATGCCAGAAGCATGGATCACTAATACCTTTACCAGAGGTTTATTAAATCGTATATGTATATACCAGGTTAAACTTTCCAACCCGGCAAATTTAAATGCAGCATATGAAGCTGCTAGAAATTGGGAAGCTGCTTTGCAGCGATCTAATATGTTGTTACAGACAAAAAGGATTCCATATCAGGATCCATATCTTTTGCCTGTAACTACTAAATATGGGATGGATAATAGTGGAAGAGATTATTATCCTAGGTCAATATCTAGTCAACCCCAATTAATTATACAAGGACCACTTCATCCTAGAGAGCAACAACTTGCGTTGATGCCTCCAAGTCATGAGGAAAATGAGCTCCAAGCCTTACAAAAACAATTTAGAGAATTGTCAGTCCAAGTTAATGAAGGTAGAAATAAGCGACCTAAGGCTACTAATCAACGAACTAATATTTGATGTAGTAATTGTAAGGGACATGGACATTTGGCCACCGAGTGTAAATATCCAATAGGAGGAACATCCAAGCTTAAATGTGCTTATTGCGGTGCTAAGGGCCATGATATAACTACTTGTAGAAATATCAAGGAAGTAAAGGCCCTAGTACAAGAGCAACCTTCTCAAAATAATAACCAAAAACAACCTTATAGAATTACATCCAAACAACCTTTCACCAGACCAGGAAACAATAATAACCATCCAAGAGGAAATAATGGTTATAGTCAACACCAAGTTTGGAGAGGACCTAACCAAGATAGAAACAAAAAAGTAGTATGTTATAGATGTGGAGAACCAGGTCATTATTCTAGGGAATGCACAAATGCACGCCAATAAGTTGGTTTTAATCCCTTATGTGGAAGATGTGGGCAAACGGGGCATGTTTCTACCTTTTGTACAGCCATAATTATTGAGTTTCCTAATGTTAGGAAACAAGTTCAAATTCAAGAAGTAGAGTCTTCTAATACTAGAAATGTAAACTATATGGCAATTGATACACCTCAAGATGTCTTTGTCACGAGATCACAAGCCAAGAAGGCCCTTGAAAAAGAACTCGTTAGTAGTTCAGAGAGTGATTATAGCAAAGTAAAACTTAATCTTGTGCTTGCTAGAGATATGCCAACTATACTAAAAAGACCAGAAATTCTTAAACCATCACCACAATTAATAGAAATAACAAATAGTGATTCTCAGGAAAATCCTACTCAAGTACCTATAACACCTTCTTCGCCAGAAAAAGTTGTACCTATAATTCCAAATGTGGAAAAACCAAGTACTTCCATGAAACCGTTGGAACAACCTACTTTTTATAAGCCTTCAAAAAAGATAATGAAAGAATCATCTATGTCTTTAAAAAAGAGAAAACATAGTAGGATTATGAGATTAGCAGTGGGTATGCATCCATATGATATTCTTACAGATTTAGATAGATTACAACCTCAAATTTCTTTGAGACAATTACTTGCATTGTCACCTTATTGTAAGAATGAGTTAACCTCTTCTCTAATTAGAAAGAGAGCAAAAATACAAGAGGAGGACAATGTTAAAAAAACTAAACAAAAAATAAATAAGGAAACAAGTAAATCTCAACCCGAAATTATGAACGTTCATGATATCTCTTTAGATCCAGGTGCACCTACAGTCGATGTAATTATAGATGGAACTTTAATTGATGAAGTCCAAATTGATAGTGGGAGTAGTGTCAACCTTATGAGTGTTGATACTATGGAAGAGTTAGGCATAACTACCATAGCACCTACTCCTATTATTTTACGAATGGCCGATCAAAGTAGAGTCAAACCTTTGGGAAAATTCATACAATTAAATACAATAATTGGTGGAATTGATTATAAAATTGACTATATTGTCTTTAAGGTGAGTGAGTCTATTTCCACATATCCTATTCTCCTTGGCAGACCTTGGTTGTCATTAGCTAAAGCCAAGGACGATTGGGGCAAGGGAACTTTGACAATTGGGAAGGGCAAAAGTAAAATTATTCTTCCCATGTTTCCTGCAAACTATCATGGTGAGACTCAAGATGATGCTTCAGATTGGACTACTGATCCAAACTCAGAATATGAGCCTGAAGATACTAATGTTATCCAGGACATGCCTACGTTTAAAGGTTTAAGTCCTGGAGAGTATTTTGTCCCTCCTAGTCAAGTTGATGACTCGGATGCAGCTATTGAAGCATGGCAAAATGCTCCTATTTTTCACATTACTACTGAGGGAGAGTCAGATAAGGAAATTTCTTATGTGTCAGACTCGGATGAGTTGCTAGGTGATAAGAAAACACCTAATGTTCGACCTTTAGTAAAAAATACTATAGAAATAAATTAAGGCACTACGGAAGATCATAAGCCTATTAAAATATATGATGAATTAAGTTCTAAAGAATATGAAGAATGGTTGGAATTCTTTAAGAAGGAGAAAGATGCCTTTGCTTGGACTTATAAAGATTTGAAAGGCATACCTCCTGATGTTTGTCAACATCGAATTATCCTAGAAGCGGATGCTAAACCTATTAGGCAAAGGCAATATAGGATGAACCCAAAGTATTCTCTAATGGTTAAAGAGGAAATTGATAAATTACTGGAGTGTAATTTCATTTATCCCGTGCCATTTAGTGAGTGGGTGTCACCTATTGTCATAGTACCTAAAAAGAATGGTAAGATCCGTATTTGTCAGGATTTTCGACAGTTGAATAAAGCCACTAAGAAAGATTTCTTTCCTTTACCATTTTCTGATGTAGTCCTAGATGGTGTAGCGGGTCATGAGTGTTATTCCTTCCTTGATGGATTCTCGGGTTATAATCAAGTGCAGATTGCCCCAGAAGATAAACCATTGACCACTTTCACTACGGACTGGGGGACTTTTGCATATAATGTCATGCCATTTGGATTGTGCAATGCTCCGGCAACATTCCAAAGAGTTATGACTCAAGCCTTCACAAAATATCTTAGAAAATTTATTGAGATATCTTTAGATGATTTTTGTGTGTTTGGTTCTAAGAAAGATCATGCACAAAATTTAAAGAAATGTTTTGATCAATGTAGAAAGTATGGCATCTCCATAAATGCTGCTAAGTCTGAATTTGCCACTGTATGTGATAAATTTATTAGGTCATGTTGTTTCAAAAGAAGGAATATCGGTTGACCCAGACAAAGTAGACATTATTATTAAAATGGAAATTCCCAAACATCTCACGGGACTAAAAGGCTTTCTAGGTGCAACAGGTTATTATAGAAGATTTATTTATAAGTTTGCTTTTATAGCAGCACCTTTGAATGTCTTAACAAAACAAACTTTACTACCGGGGGTATGGACAGATGATTGCACTAAAGCTTTTAACAAGTTAAAACGTCGTCTTAGTAAAGCACCTGTTCTAATTCCCCCAGATTGGACAAAATCCTTTGAAGTATATGTTGATGCTTCTAATGTGGCTATTGGAAGTGTGTTAAGCCAGAAAGATTCCAAAGGTCATGATAGACCAATTCACTTTGCAAGTAGACAGTTGAGTGCCCCAGAAAGGAACTATTCTGTAACTGAAAGAGAAGGTCTTGGCATGATTTTCTCTGTTAAAAAATATAGACATTATTTATTGGGATATAAATTCACTTTTCATATTGATCATGATGCCTTGAAGTATATGATCAATAAGCCTCAATTAAGTGGTCGAATTGCAAGATGGGTTTTATTATTACAAGAGTTTGATTTTACCATTAATGTCAGACCGGGGAAAATACATCAAAATGCAGATTTTTTATCAAGACTTAGTGAGACCATAAATCCACAGTCCATAGATGATAACTTTCCAGATGCACACATCTTTTCTGTTAAAGAGGGTGTGGAGGTACTTGATGTAATTCCAAAAGAATATATCGACATCATCTACTATTTAACTAAGGCTACTTTTCCTATTGAATACACTAGCAAAGATAAAATTAAACTAGTCCATCAATCTTTGCCTTACACCATGATTAGTGGTGTTCTCTATAAGAGAGGCAAAGATGATATACTTCGACGATGTGTAAATCCTAGTGAAGTGTCAATGATTTTAGTAGGATGTCATGATGATGTCTGTGGAGGGCATTTTGCGGGTTGGGCTACAGCTCAAAAAGCATTGCGAGCAGGCTATTGGTGGCCCACACTTTTTGCCGATGCCACTAATTATGTTAAAAAATGTGATCCTTGCCAGCGAGTTGGTAAACCGACAGCCACTAAGGCTATGCCATTAACACTAATTTTAGCACAAATTTCTTTTGAGAAATGGGGAATTGACTTTGTAGGTCCCATTAAACCACCTAGTCGTGAGGGTCAAAAACGCTATATCTTGGTTGCAACCGAATATGTGACTAAGTGGGTAGAGGCCCTTGCCACTAGAAATGATGACGCAGACACTGTGGCAAAATTCATTTATGAACATATCATCACTAGGTTTGGGTGTCCAAAAGAAATTGTAAGTGATAGAGGGACTCATTTCATCAATGATACTATTGAGAAAATGTTGCAAAAGTATTTTATTAAGCACCGTAAGTCGTCACCCTATCACCTTAGAGCTAATGGACAAACTGAGAAGTCTAATGGTATTCTCTGCAAGATTATCACTAAGACATTACAAGGCAATGCATCTAATTGGGATTATGAGTTGAATAATGCATTATGGGCATATAGATGTACAATAAAAACTACAACTAAAGCAACCCCTTTCCAATTAGTGTATGGCTTGGAGGCTATGCTCCCGATAGAAGTGGCATTACCATCTCTACGTGTGGCAATTTCTGAAAGATTAGATGATGAACAATCTCTAAGAGAAAGATTAGATAATCTAGAACGTCTAGATGAAATTAGAGGTCAAGCCTACATGAATATGGAAGCTATACAAAAACAAAGGAAAACTTACTATGATAGTAAATTACAACCAAAAACTCTAAAAGAAAATGATTTAGTCTTACTCTATGACAGTAGATTCCAGAAATTTCCCAGAAAATTTAAAATGCGATGGTTTGGACCATACAAAATACTTAAATCTTATCCTAATGGTTCTGTGGAATTACAAGATTTTGCAGGTAATGTGCATGCAACACGCTATAATGGCTACAGGCTCAAAAAGTACGTAACTTGAGGGCAAGTTACCTTTTAAAGAGGGGGGCTACACCCCTACTTAAAGGAAATTTTAAGAAAATCTTAAGAAAGAATTTTTAAGTAGTCCGGAACGACACTAAACTACCAAAGGGAAAGTGTAAAATTTTGTGTTTTAAGTCATAGTTAATTTATGATCATTCATAAAAAATATTCACAAAAACTTTCTTGAGAGAAATCTTGTCATAAGGTATTGTTGAAAAAATAAAATTCAAAAATAAAAATTCTTAAGAGCTAAATCATTTTGCATAAAGGAACAGTACTTAAGAAGTCATCTCAAGTTAAGTCACAGAATTAAGATCATAAGTGTGATGTCATGACAGTTGTCTTAAGAACTTCAGTGCTCTTAAAGACACAGCTGTTTTAAGGAACTTAAGTCGTCTTCAAGCACTCAAGAGATGTCAAATCTACAGTTGCCTTAAGAACTCAAAATAGTCTTAAAGTCACAAATGACTTAAGAACTTGAGTGTCTTATTTGCGAGGATGTCAGAAATCCAGTTGTCTTAAGAACTTGAGTGAACACCTTAAGACAGTAAGTCTGGGGTTGTCCCTGAAGTTCATCTTAAAAAGTAAAATTGTGAGACAATAATAAACTTAAGCATGGAGATGCCTTAAGACAGAAGTAAGCCGAAGCAAATTATGGAAAATGGAAAAACTTAAGAAAATAAAAATGATGATTAAGTTGGTAGGAAATCTGTGAGAAGCGACCTTGTCATAAAGTGGAGAAATCTCATCATGTTGAAAGATCAAATTAAAGTGCCATGGAAGGGACAAAAGTGGACACTTCACTCGAGGGAACAATAATCAATCACGTCAAAAGGATCATTGCAATGACTTGAAAAATGTGATGATAAGGACGAGTGGGGACGGGACTTAAAACCAAGTGGCAAAACTTGATGAGCCGTTAAGAAAACAAGCTGCCAAACTTGGCTATGGCTCATCAGAGAGTATTCACAAGTGCATTGTTCAGTCGCTGAAACAGAAGTTGAGAGGACAGCTGCATTGTTGAGAGTTGGAGTGTATCGTGAAGAATTGTTGCAAGTCGGGAGTTTGGTGGCTCTGTATTCGGGAAGCGAGGTGTCACCAAGAGCGGAGAAGAAGTTGTCACACTTTTGCTGGTAAGTTCGTCGTTAAGTTATTCTGAATGTGAGTTCAGAGAACAAAGGATTGTTGAATTATGCCATTTCGTGGTGAATGAGGTTGCTTAAGACCGCCGAATTTAACTGATCTTCCTTGCCAAGGTGCGGAATTAACGGAATAGAATTTACTGAGAGTAGATAACTATCTATGAGAGTAAAATCAGAAGAGTTTGTTAAGGAAAATCAAGAAACGGCATAACCGTTGTAACCACTTTGCACGTAATCGTCAGACATAAGTCTGCACAGATGAAAGGAAATTCTATGAGTGTAGATGTATGTCTTAAGAGTGTTTTGTAGCGTGAAGAAGACTACGCAAACGAAGTAGACATTGCAGGGAGAAGAACTCTGTTTTCTTGCTAAAAACAGGTGCAAAATGGTGAATCCAAATTCACAGAGTGGCGTTGGTTGTAAGAGAACAGCAGACAGAGAAATCAAGATGAGCCAGAAACAAAAGACGAAGAAGGATTTCGAGATCGATCCTTCTCCGCTGAGGGAGTTGCCAAAGAAGGTGTATGAGGGCAACCGCAAGAATTTGGAGAAGGCAGGTCTCCTGCAATTCATCGAGCAGCAATGGCCGGAGGCGGATCTACCGCGAGTGCTGGCCTTCATGCTGAACTCCAAGCGAGGCGCACAAGACGAATTTTTGATCAACGGTGAAGTGGTTCGCTTCGACGTAGAGGTCGTCTAGCAGCATTGCCCAAGCTTACCAAAGACGGGACCTACGCTGGTGGGATTGCCTTTGCTAACCAAGACTGAGCTCAGTCGGGTGTTCGAGAGGCCAGACGACGCCAAGGTGGGACGGGGATATTCGATCAGGAAGGCCAAGGCTTCGTGGAAGGAATGACTGAAATTTATCAACCTTCGACTCTTGATGGCTTTTGATGGAACAGAGGTATTATCACCCAGCGCATTGGCTGCAGCGTACAAGAGCTGGAATGGAGAGCGACTCAATTGGTCCAAGATCATGTACGCGCATCTCCGACTGGAGCTAGCAGGGAAGAATACCCGCCATAACATCTTCTTCCATGGGACCACGTACTTCTCAGCAATCTGTCCCCCACTCAGGAAGAGCTTGACTGGAGGAGCACAGGAGGTGGAAGAAGAATCAGGGACGAGTTCCAAGAAGAAGAGATTGCGCAAGATGGTGGAGGAACCAGAGGAAGAAGAGGAACCGGAAGAGGCTTCTGAAGAAGAAGAAGATGTAGGAGATGAAGACATGACCAGTCCAGCAAGGGAGGACGCAGAAGAGGAGACGCCAGGGTCACCTGAAGCCCCTGCACCAGCGAAAGACAAGGGGAAGAAACCGTTGGCGGAAGTGCAGAAGAAGAAGGTGAAGCCCCCGATCTCCACTGGAGGTGTCTTGAGTATCACCTCAGGACAAGAACCACGTCCACCAGCAGCAGCGAAGCTGACCAAGACACCATCCAAGCAGATTGTTCCGTACGCTGCTCCCGAGGTTGCCACAATGGAGGACCCTGAAGATGAAGCTCCTCTCAAGCGAACAGAGAAGAGATCGCAGGGGGCAGATAGCACCAAACAGGGTGAGGTTTGGGAGTTGAACAAGGCGAATCTCGAGCTGATGGTGATCCAGAAGGATGATCTCGTAGCTCAATACCAAGCCACCAACAAGGACATCTTGTTGGCCAAGGATCAAATGCAGAAGGACTTCCAACGCGAGAAGCTCCTGCTAGAGAAGGCGCTCTTGGAAGCAGAGCGAGCTAAAGAGCTGTTGGACAGGGAGCGGGGTGAACTGCGAGGGAAGTTGGCCCAAACAACTGAAGAAGTTCAGCGCTGGGAGACTTTGTGCAACGAGCAGACGACGAAGGCACAACAATGCGAGGAGTTGCAGAAGAAACTGGGCCACATGGAGCAGGAGTACCATTGCCTTAAGGCGGAATCGGAGAAGGAGAATTCGGCTCTAGCTGGAGACAAGGAAGCACAGGTGCGAGATTGGCACACGTTGCAAGAAGAGCTCCGGCAAGCTTCCGGTAGCGCTGCCCATTGGAAGGACCTCTGCACTGCGAAGGAGAGACAAGTGGAAGAACATCTGCTTGAGATCGAGAGTCTTAAGACTCAACACCAGCTGGTGAAGGAGCAGTATCAGGCTGAGAAGAATCTGGCGAAGGAGTTGGCGACATCGCTAGCACAACAGAAGAGAGAGGTGCAGGCGAGCAGGGAAGCGTCGACCGTAGCTACGCCCGACTCTTCACAGGTAGCAGAGTTGGAAGAGAAGGTACGAGATGTCACCGAAGCTAATGCCCGGTTGACTGCACAGACAACCACAGATAGAGGAGTAAAGAGCAAACTCCAAGAGGCAATTTGGCGTCAGGACTTACATAGTCCGCCAACCTTTGCACTCTTCAGAGCTTACGAGTTGCAAAGGAATGCTTGTTTCAGCATGATGTGCTTGAGCGCTGGCGACAAGCTGAGCCGGGCGGAATTCCAAAACCTGTGGACCGCAGCGGCGAACTTCGCCAGCATGCAGAATTTGATCTGCGAAATGATCGTGAGGCAGGACCTTCAGCTGGAGGACGCCAGACAGTTGCTGGTGCCGATCGGTGATATTGGAGCCAGAGTGCTACTATATTATTGGCACTTGGAGGGGCAGCTGCAGATGCGGAGGCAGTATGATCAACCAGATGTAGCTCAACGAATGGTAGTCATTCCTGAGGTTGATCTTAAGACCGTTCCCCTCTCCGCGGACTACCTGGGAGAATGGAAGAACCAGATGGAGAAGCTGACGAAGCTATTACAAAATGAGCAGAGCTTCGTGGGATGCATGACTCAAGTCCAAGAGCGCGAGGACTTCGCTCAACGCGGTGAGATCACCATGGGATAGTATCTCTACGCCAAGGTCCGAGCTCACCACCGACTTAAACGTGCAATCGAGGGAGCAAAGAAAAAAACGGTGGATGTGGCAGATGCGGTTCAGATGGCCACTTTCATGTCACCCCCTCCAGATTATAGACACACGATCTGGGGAGGCTTGCCACTACCAGTGACCGGATCGTTGAACAAGCAACGATTTCTCGGAGAGTACGAGAATCTGTTTAACAGCGAGGAGGAGGTGCCATTTCCCTCATGGCAAGCCATAGATTGGCTGTTGGAGGACTTTGGCCTGTCACCGCAGGTCTGGAGACAGTGGGATCAACTATATCCCAAGGCATCCCAGACGTGGTCAACGGTGCCACCAGCAGCGATCACGATGAGCTACCACCAGTGTCCCTTGAAGGGATATCGGCGTTACAAGTGGGTGCCCTGGAGTAAGCTCGACACAGTGCCTTACAACTGGCCATAGATTCCAGGGAGTTTTTCTTCTCCCCAGGAATGCAGTGATTCCTATCGAGCCTTTTTTGAGATTCACCGGAGACACACGGACCCTGTGTGTTTTCGAGCTGCAGTGTTTTGCAACATCCTATCTCATATGTGTATGCGATACAAGTGCGTGGTGAATGTCAACAGATTTGACGAGACCAAGCCCGAGTTTCACCTATGGACGAAGATGCAACAGATGCCAAGTCGCCATATGAGGACTTTGGAGTGTATGGTAATTACCAACTTCCTCGACGGTGCGAGCTCAGTGTTTGCCTTGGAGAATTCCAACAAGCGTCAAGAGCAGCTGGTTGCCTGGTTGAGTTACCAGAAGGCACACGAGACGTATCTCTTTAAGCATGATGAGGATGTTCGTCGTAATGTGGAGATGGCTGAGCTGCAGCTGATTCTCCAGGAGTGTGAGTTCAAGGATGCGTACAAGCACAAGCGTCCTCGACTCGAAGCCAGACCAAGATCTTGAGTAGACATGAGGTTTTTTAGGAGAAGCTCTGTGCAGACGATGTAAATATTATGATGGAATTTTGTGATTGCAGCTAGAGTTTAGAAGTTTGCAGCTTCATGAACTTAGGATATGGCTTATTGTGGAAGCCAGGATAATGAGCTGATAGTTGATTTTGAAAGACTGAACAAAAACCTGTAAAGCTGCAATCTTCTGGAAATATGAATGACATTAGCTGCATGATACGATGTCATAAGATTATGAACACGAAGAAATGGAGTCAACAACTAATTAAGAGGAGAAACTGTATGGGAATGAAGAATTCCAGGAGTGTTCTACGAAAAATAAAAAATATACAAGTGGAAGTCAGCTGAAAGGAGGTTCGGTGACTTGGAAGTGTACACACAAAGAAGGAAATATTAAGCAGTAAATTATGAAAAAAAAAAAAAAAAAAAAACCATGTTAAACTGCGTGTAACTACAGGAGTCAGCACTCTAGTCAAGCGTGGTGGGATAAGCCACGTGTGATAGATACATACCCGGCATTAGCACCCGGAGGTTGCCACGACAGTATGTACCCGCGGCACACGTTAACCGACCACCAAGGCCTGCTAGATGAAGGTATCAGGTCTGTTAGCCTATATATGGTGAGCCGCAGGAGCCTTACCAAACGATATGGGACAAATGCTGATCCTAGTATGGAGAAAAATAGAAACTTCTATCACTGTTTCCATATCTGGTGAAGTGTACAACACATTTTCACAAATTTGCAGTATGAGGAATAACAAGGATCAAAGATGTATGAAGAACTCAGGAAAGAATGGAAAAAGAAGATTGATTTTCGGAGTCTGTGACTTATAAAGAACCTGTCAATACAGACAGAGCTCTGTCTGTACGTGGTTAAGAACAAGTTCGGGAAGAAACGAACCAGCTGAAAGAACAGATATTTTTCCTAATTAAAAACCAGTACGTAGTAAGTTTATACTTTAAAGTCCAACTCCTTAAGTTCAAAATTTTAGAGAAGATCTCTTTAAGTACAAATTTGTAAGAGCCTTTAAAAACACTGTTTTGAGTGAGATCATCTTTTCTTGTGATTTTAAGGAAAGTGAGGGTTTAAGTTACAACCTTGAGCAGACTAGAACCTTAAGAACTAGACAAGCAAGAAAAATTTAGTTCCTTAAGGCAAAGAACAAATAGGATAGATCTTTATTTTCCTTAAATAAGTCAGTTCTTTAAAAACTTGTTTTGAGTCAGTTCCCTTAAAAACCAAAGTCAGTTACACTTTGGATAAAACAAAAATCTTAAGACTTAGATGTAGTATGAGAGTTTTAAGAATATGTGGGGGATAGTGTCTTAAGGGAAGAGCAAATTCAATTGAATTTGTAAAAATAAAATAATAAAATAAAAATAACAAATCAAAAATAAACTTAAGGCATACATATGAAAGGGAAAAATAAGAAAGAACATGATAATTCTAATGAGAGAGTATCATGAAAGGGAAAAATAAGAAAGAACATGATAATTCTAATGAGAGAGTATCATGAAAGGGAAAAATAAGTAAGAACATGATAATATTGAGAGATAAAGCAAAAAGGCTATGGAAAACAATGTGAGTGATGTAGATGAGACGATTAGTGGTGAAGTAATACACACACTACTTGAATTGTATGATAGGATAGCTCACACAAGTTAGAAAAAATAGAAATAAAAGAGTGTGGAAAGAAAGTTAGTAATCTAGGATTAGTAATTAGTTGTGAAGATGCACTACTAATTTACTAATCAAGAGATTTGAGGACTAATGAGTGCTAATTTTCTAAATTTGAAAAAAAATGATGAATGAAGTGAAAAAAAAAAATAAAAAATTACAAGTGGAGTGTAAAGGAAGATATGGAAGAAAAAATGAATTGAAAGAAAAATTTGAAAAGCAATGAAAATTAAAAATGAAGATTTAAAAGAGAATGGAAAAATTCAAAGCTAAAATTAAAAAAATTATGGAAATCTACAAATGGAAGACTTAACTAAAATAGTTAAGTTAAAAAGAGAAACTTGAAGCCAAGTATGTATGAGACATACTCATTAAAGAGAAGAACAATGGAAAGCAAATAAAGAAAATCAACAATTCTTAGAGAATAAAGACAAGTGAAAAGAAATCTATATGGAGCTTAAGGAGACTACAAGAAAAATGATAGAAAGGAAGATGGAGTGCAAAAGATCAAGTTCAAGGACAAAGGTCGTTGAAGTCGACGAGGACGTCTCCAAGCTAAGAGGAGGGCTATGTAGAGCCAAAATGACAAGAATAGATTTTTTCCGAAAATTAAGTGTAAAAAGGGTTGTAGATATATGGAGAATTAAAAAATTAATGATTAAGTTTACACTAAGTAGTTAATTAAGTGGAAAGTACCTATTCATATCCAAGAATAAGGAAATAATGGGAAAAGGGTTGAACTCGCACCCTTTGGGTAGAGTGTACCTTTCCATGAATAGATATGAAGAGATGTGAAGATTTAGTGGAATTAATCTTAATGGTTAAATACTAGGGAAAACCTCTTGCCAAGAGGTGTACCTCTTGGATGTTGAGTAGAATGACTAGCTTGAATTTTTAGCATTCTTGGCCATTACCATAGAAATTCCTTGGAGGAAGATTGGAGTGAGCCCTAACTTTAGGTGAAAGAGCTAGTTGATGACTCTTAATGTTGTAAGAGTATTTAATTTTATATATGAATATATAATTGTTATTGAATTTGCATATGTAGAGTCTTGTGACTTGAGTCATATGTATAATTGCAATATTATGTGAACTTCATTGCATAAATTTGACATTGTGTGTTGTAAATGCAATTGCATGCATTATGTATAAATTGTGGATAAAATTCTTATGCATGAATGCATTGTATATTTATTCTTCATGGAATAAGATAGGGAAATACCCTAACTACTAAGGTCGTGGGTGTGACCTTGTGTGTGTGTGTTGGAGCATTAATCATGAGTGTGAAGATTAATGGAGATAATGTGAAATTAAGTGACTTAGTGCATGAGATGTGTGAGGCATAAGTACTTAATAAGATCTCAAGTGTGAGTGAGCATAACTTGAGTATCATAAGAATAAGAGTGGAAATCTTATTCGTGTTAATGCAATTTATGCAATAAACATCAAGAGTGGCATACCTTGATGCATGGCAAGAGTGTCATATTATGCATACAAAAAAATTGGCATTAAGTCTAACCTTAATAGAAGGGATTCTCTAAGGTAGGCTAAGTTGTGAGTATTTAAGAATCTATCATAAGAGAGAAAATAAAGAACAAATCCCAAAGAAAGACTTAAGAAGAAAACATAGAAACTTAAGAATCTTAAGTCCAAGTTTGGATACATAAGCTTATGAAGAGTGAGACCTTAAGTACCATGAGACCCTTAAGTTTAAGGGCTTGGACTTAAAGGTTCGTATGAGTGAGAATACGGGACAACATTTGCATTCAGTGAGATGCATTCCCGGTTCTGGAAGACTTAAGACAGAAATTTAAGAACACTGTAGGGCTGAATTGGTCTAGACAATGCAGGTTCTTAAGAATCAGTCCTAAGTGAGAAAGTGAGTGCTTAAGAACTCAAGGACAGAAACTGTGTTCTTAAGAACATGGACCCGACCGCGAGAGAAGTCTTAAGTAAAATTCAGACATCTTAAAGACTAAGTGGTACGAGTAAGTGTGGAACACCGTGGTCTTTAAGGGATAATTGTGGGTAAGTGAACTTAAGTGGAGACTTAAGAGGTGAACTCTTTAAGACTTAAGTTAACTTGTGTATGGGATTTTTGAGACTAACCATTGTCTTAAGAACGTGATCACGTGGACCGAGTGGACGGACGTGAAAAGTGGAGCGTTTTTGCATGAGGTAAGAATGTGAATTCTTAAAGATTGTAATTAAAGAACCAATGCAATGAGACTTAATGGAAACTTCCATTAGCCCAGTGTGGCAAGTGTTTAAGGATTAGTGGCATAAGCACAATCTTAAAAGGACTAATGTTCCGTCTTAAGGCATGAGAGATCCTTGGGGTTTAGACTTTGTTTGTGGATCCCTTAAGAGTAATGTTAACAGCCCTAATTTCCTATAAATAGATAGATAACCTTAAGAATTAACCAAAAAGATAGCTTTAACGACACAATTAATCTCCAATTACTTAAAACTAGGCGTATGATCATCCCCGTAAAGAATCCTATGAGGAGTGGGTACACTTGGGTGTTTAATTAGAGTGGTGAAAAAATCACTCTACACCTTCCTTTACCTATAAATCAGCTAAAGAAGTATTAACTAGAGGCTAGCATAGCTATTAACTCAAAGGATACCTGATTCCACTTCTTTTATTCAGGGAACAAAGTCTTCCTCCTATTACTCCGATGGATCATAGCGCAAAGGGGTTAGTTGGGTAGTCTTTCTTCTCTCAAGATAATCCGAGCTGTTAGAGTCGGTCTGGACTTATTGCCCTTAGGCCAAACCAGTCTACTCCGTCCTCAACACGAAGAGTTGATGGTATGTAATGCTCCTCTGGATCAACATATCCGATCAAAGGTTGATGCATCCGGGATCCAGCGTACACCTTCACAATCGATGACATACTGCCGCCGACCAGTCAGACAAAACATATCAAGACTCCTTCCACACCAGTAACTCCCCCCTCGTCCTCCCCTAGCCACTTATAATCTCACCTGTTATTCCCCTCCACCACGACTAATCTACTTGAGGGAACAAGGAAACAATCACAAGGGGTCAGAGTTAGAGTCACGCCCAACTAACCATCTAACCATCTCACCTGTTATTCCCATCCACCACGACTAATCTACTTGATGGAACAAGGAAACAATGACTCGACGGTTAGTATGGACTTGAGGAGTGGACTACTTGAGATGGTACTCACAGTCATATAGAATCCGAGCTCTCCAACCGTCGAAGGTTTTTTGAGAGCGTAGGTTTAGAATTAAACTGAAAGCAAGTACACACATCAAGCAGTGAAGAGGGAGGCCACGAGACTCCTCTCTTATACTGCGAAGGACTCACACAAGAGTCCAAACTCAAACGATACCTTCTCACTAAAAACGGTGACAATAACTACTCTTGGCGGCGGTGCTGCCACTCCACACGACGTGCACCGTCAGAGGTCACTTATTACACAAAACCCAAGGCAAAACCAAGTCAAAACCAAAGTCACCCGGACGCCAAATCCCGGACTAAACAATGACCTACAATCCAAGATCCTGGCCTACTTCCGGGCCAACTCCTCGAGTCTCTTCCGCTCCTCCCTCCTCTTGGGCTTCTTGGAACTCCGGCTTGAAGTCCGGGTGGACGCGGTGCTGCAAGTGCCACCAATGGCGCAAACACATCGGTGGGAGGCGTGGGTTGGCCAATCGTTGCCCTCAACAAGGTTTCCCTCGAAGGCAAGGAGGAATCCGGGCCATCCGGGGTGATTGACACAGTAATCATGCCCGGATGTGGCCCGGATCGTGTCGGAGGGGCCGATGCTTGACTCGGGGTGCCCATGATGACATCCTGGCCGAATATCTGTCCAGGAGTGTACAAGTAAGAGGAACTCTCACTTGCGGTCTTCCCAAGGTGAAGCCCGCTTTGCAATAGGGCCACAATTGGTGAAGTGCGTGGGGGGTCATTGAGTGGCAGCTTGCGAGGATGCACGGGGAGTGGGGGCTCCATCGCGACCCACGGGCGTTCCTTCCAACAGCTCTGCATTGGTGTGGTGACCTCCGAAGGGAATGGTCCTGCCTGGACCTTCGAACTAACAAATTGAGGGGGCAGATCCTGGCTGTCAAGGTCTACCACTTCCTTCTCCTTCCGTGGGCCGTGATCACCGAGGCGATGCCCCTCCGGGTTGGTCTCCGAACCCGAGTCTCCAACCTTGCTGGAACTGTCAGAGTCGTCCACAAACTTGGGTAGAATATGAATGAGATTGCTCACCAATAACCACATGTTGGCATAAGCCGCCTCAACCTTCGCGGTTTGCTCCATCACGAAGGCAATCATCCGCTTGCTGCAAATGTGGTCATCCCTCTCCAATCGAGCATCGAACATCTTGGCTTTCAGTACCACATCCGCAGGAAAACGTAATGCTTCGTTTACTTGCTATAACGCTGCCGCCGAGGCATTGGCTTGGAGAAGAGCCGCCTTGTAACTTCTCTCTGCCACCAACGCTCGACTCCTTACCTTTATCACCTCGAGCGTGAGTTGGTTAACCTTCTGCTCCATGAGGCGAAGATTGCTAGCTCCTCCGACCTTCTCCTTGATCGCAGCGATCAACCCTTCGCGCGGAGGGTTACCCACCAAGCTGCTTGCTTGACCCAAAGTCCTATCCGCATCTTTCACATACACACGAATGGCTTCGAGGAACTCAGAGGCCGGGTAAGACTTGCCTCGGAGCTGCACCGGTCCGGTGGCTGCAGCGCGGATGGCTGCACGGGTGCGGGAGGAGGGGGCTCGTCCCTATCTCTGTCTCTGGCGCTTGGGAGGTGGAACAATCTCCTCTCCTGACTGTGATGAGTTGCTTCCTCCTTCAGACCCCGGTTCGGGTTCTGATTATGTCCCTTCAAACTTCTTCATCATTTGTTGCGTTCCATACGCCATGTCTTCCTCCGGAGTAGTTTCCTTGAAATGGTCATATAGGTGGACCAGAAATGGGCAGAGGGGTGCACGCTTGACATTGTGAATGCTCTTGGTCAACCAAATCACCACATCCTTCACAATGATGGCCCAATTCACTACTCTCTCGCCAAGATAGGAGCCATACACGGTGTTAGCGAGAGTAACCGTCACTCGGGTAGGTTTCTCGGGGTGTAAGATTGGTACAAGGAATGCGAAGACCCGTCGGGCGCGGGGGTCCGTGCAATCTTGTACCGCATAACCGTTCTTGGCATCCTTGTTACCGAACCTCCCCTTGGCATACTCCTCCTTCTTCGTACTTGTCCATCCCGCCCCTTGTCGCGGGAATCCATACACCTTTTGCCACCTTCCCACCGATCTGGACAAGCCCGAATGCTATCCCCCTTCGGTTTGGATAAAGGATCTTGCCTCATCTCCTGCACGGTTGATTTCACCCAAAAAATCCAACAAAACTCCATTAGAGAAAGACATCCCATGCGAAGGAGATCCTCTCTGAGCTCGGTGAGCTCCCGAGGGTCCTTGGAGATGACTGGGCAAATATCCTTCTTCCCGGATGGCACCAAGTGGGAGGCCATTTGATTCGGGTGGTAGGGTTTGCTCTTCTTGACCCTCAGCTAATGCCCTCTCCTCACGGGTGGTGTCTTTAAACACGGCTGACCCGGAGCCTCAAGTACTAGAGCTCTTCTTCCTTCAGGGCAGCTGGAGCTCTCCTTCCTTGGAGCATGCCCGGAACCTTAAGCTCCAGAGCTCTCCTTCCTTCGGACTGCTGGAGTTCTCCTTCCTTCGGACTGCTGGAGTTCTCCTTCCTACTGGCTTGCCCGGAACCTTAAGCTGGAGTTCTCCTTCCTTCGGGCTGGCCCGGAACCTTAAACTAGAGCTCTCCTTCCTTCGGGCTGGCCTGGATTTCTCTGTTCCTCGTTCTACCAAAGGGTGTAAGTGGGCGTACCTTTCCTCGAGATGGTGCCTCCACTCAGGTTTGTGTCAGTTTTCCGTGACCTTCTCGTCAGTCGGTGCTCCTCTTCTCTGGGATGTTGGCCCGGAGCCTCGTGCTCTTCTTCCTCACGTCAGTGCTCCCTTGCTTGCATGCTGGCCCGGAGCCTCGGTGCTCCTCATCACCTCTATGTTGGTTCGGAGTTCGTGGTTGGTGTCGGACCACGGTGCTCCTTGCTCGCCCGGAACCTCAGTGCTCCTTGTCACCTCTATGTTGGCTCGGAGTTCGTGGTTGGTGTCGGTGCTCCTTGCTGGCTCGGAACCTCGGTGCTCTACGTTACTTCTATGTTGGCCCAAAGCCTCGTGCTTTCTTCTTCACGTCAGTGCTCCTTCGCTTGCATGCTGGCCCGGAACCTCGATGCTCCGCGTCTTCACGTTTGTGCTCCCTCGCTAGCCCGGAGCCTTCTTTGCCGATTGTTGGCCCGGAGCCTTGGTGCTCCTGGTCTTCACGTCCGTGCTGCCTGGCTGGCCCGGAGCCTTGGTGCTCTTGGTCTTCACGTCCGTGCTCTCTGGCTCGCCCGAAGCCTTGGTGCTCCTGGTCTTCACGTCCGTGCTCCCTCGCTGGCCCGGAACCTGCCTTGCGGACTGTGGGATTCCATTCCCACATGGTGCCGGACGTTAATCTTAAGTTCTGGCCAAAACACAAAAACTTAGTAATTTATTATGATAGATTGTGCCAGGATACAACCAATAGTCTTCAGATAGGAATAAAGTCGGATCAACCTAACTGCCAACCCTAATTAAGCCTAAAGATGTTAAAAGCGGAACCGGAGCAGTTACCGGGATTCCGGGGCAGTCAGTTATCCGGAACCGTCAGCCGAAACTGTCCCCATCAACCGCCATCATGATGTCGTACTAACGGCCAGACTACTTAAGGTTGGGGTTTGGACGGATATTCTTTCTTCTCACTTTGTCTTCCTGCGTCTCGGCTTGTTCATTCTCTTGCTATCGCTCTTACAATTTTCCGAACCGCTTGCCGTTAGGGTTTGGAGAATCGGACAGTTAGAACGGACGTGTGTCCATTAGGGAGGGTTTGTGTGAGGACGGTGCGTGCAGGGACAACCTCGAGAGATAGTGAGGTAATAGTCTGACTCCATGAAGTCTGTACCAATGGCCAAGAAGAAGAAGACGGACAGAGACGGGCGCGGCCGAAGAGACGAGGTGTCGGCAGTTGCACTGCCCCCCTTAACCCGCGTCCTACCGGAAATACCAGAAGACCCGGAGGAACTTGGTATGCTGAAGAACAACTTGAAGTATATGGGTTGTGAAAGTTTGCTCGAGGTTCCGTGGGGCATCCGAGAGGAGGTCTACGTCCGGGAGCTTGTCGAGACGCCGGACAATAAGTACAAGGGGCTGATGAGAGCCCATCCAGAGATCTGGGGAGTCCCGGAGTGGTCTCAGGCCTACGACTTCCGGGCTGGCCGCACCAAGGTGGTAGAACGGCGGGACGAGTTTTTGGCAGAGGAATTTAGAGAACCGGCAGACCCGAAGGATGGCTTCAACCTCCAAGACCTTTGGCACCAGGATGCCCTACTCGTGCTAGGGTTTTTAAACCCTATATTCCATCCGGAAAAGCCGAAACGGGTGGTGGCGAAGTAGGCCTGCACTTTCCTCGGAGCACTCCGGGGAAAGATCATCGTCGACTGGGGAACATTGATAACCGACCTAATCAACCGGTTGGCCGCCAATCTCTAGAAGGTGAAGAAATCGGCAACATCGCTGGCCTCGTAAGTGGTGCACCTTTATGCGCACCACCAGCAACTTATCCCGGCGGAAATCCGGCACTACGACGAGATGCTCAACTTCCAGAGGTATAGAGGGGATGAGTCGGAGGAAGAGGAGTCCGGAGAGAAGGAGACAGTGCCGAAAGTAGCAACCAAGGAGTCCTTCCGGAAGCTACAGGGACTTGGTCCAAGAGACCAGGTCAGCTTCCGCGATGGAAACACCAGCACCCCCGGTCCCGGAAGGATCACCGGAACAACCCCCTCCACCGCCGGACGCCAGTACTCCGGTGGTGGCTGCCCCTCCAACAGCAGGACCATCAACCCGGAAGACCGATCTTTCACCTGCAACGTCCAAGAAGGCGAAGGGCAAGGCGCGCATTCCGGTGGAGATTTCCCCCTCCCGCCGGAGTGGGAGAAATCGGGGTCTCGGTGCCCCTACTTAGAGTTAAACTAGGTTGTAGGTTTCTTTTTGTTTATTTTTGTTTCTCAGGGTTAGAGTCCGGATCAGCAGCGACTAACGATGGGGCCCCAAGTGCACCCGGCTGCTATCGGAATCAATAGCCAGATTTTGTTAGAGAAGGAAGTCCGGAGTCCAGAAACTGTTCCGAGATTTTAGGATCTGAGATCCGATCTGGGACTTTTCCGGATTTCTCGGATCTTTTAGATAAGATCTAGCGGATTTCCCGTAGTCATAGGTAGAAGGAAATTTGAATTTGGGGAATTCAGAGAGTACTTAGTAGGAGGTTTTGGGAAAACCTTCATCTTGTTCATTTCACTTGGAAATATACGTTACCTTTTTCACTAGATTTGCTACCTTGTGTTATTGTGGGACGTGTTAATCCTGTGAGTGACGGATCCATTCTTCAGGGTGTGGTTGTGTGAGGAATTTTTCCGGACTAGAGTAACTCACTTGTTTTGCCGGAGGAAGAAGTTATCAAGGGTAGTGTCAGGAGATCGCCCGGGAGAGCTGGAGAGAACTATTGCAGAGGTGTTCCTGGTAGTCCCCAGGGTCCGGAAGTAGCCAGGAGGGGAAGAGATGAACTGCAGAGGTGTTCCTGGTAATCTCTAGTTTGCGGAGGAAACCGTGTTAAACTAGATTCCGGTCAATACCGGAGTTCTCCCCTAAGATATGAAAAAGCCTGATACCAATACCTAGATAGAATAACCATAGCGAACCGTGAGTCTCTGTTCCGGAGATTAACAATCATACCCCCCGGAATGCCATTGTAGCCCGGGTTAGTCTCTGTGTGACCGCATCCGGAAGGCCTTCCGGATGTCATGAGAGCCGAAGTCCGGCAGCAGCAATCGAATTACCCGTTAGCATAGTAGGAAGAGTGTTGTTCGGTCACTAAAAGCTCCGGACAGTGGGTGCCTAGCCACTTTAAGTCATAGGGTAGTGGGAAACCCAGCCACTTACACAAAACACTTTAAGTCATAGGGTCAGTGGACTTCGGCCACTCGTTTAAAAACTCCAGGAGACTCTCTGAGGAGGAACAGAGACTAATCAAACTACCCCCCTGATTTCCGAAACCTATTCTCCAGAAACCATTGTATAAAATCCGGATCCGGACGGATCCGGATCTAACCTAAGTAAGGAAGGACTATAGCTAACTCGTAACCGAATTGCTTTGGTAAGCTTAGTAATCCGGAGTATTGGGAAGAAGATATTTAGGTCTCTGTGGGAACGAAACCGGAGCGGTTACTTTGGGAAGCTCTTAGTAACGATTAGGAGCATTCCGGAGGAATACTGTCTCTACGAACTGCAACACCGACTGTTGGTGCTCACTCGCTCGATGGTGATGATCTTCCTCGTCGAGACCATCTTTATTCCCGGTGGCCCATGTCTTAGGAACCTGCCTGGTCCTTTCTAGCCCCACTTCTTCTCACCTTCCGGGCCAAATTCGGGTGGTGTCCATCTTCCGGGCCAGATTCGGTCTTTGTGGGTTGGCGCGGACGATGGCATCCCCTGCCTCTTGGTCTTCCTGCGGGTTTGGGGTCCGAAGGACTGCTTTTAGGCTAGGGTCTAAGTCATAGCTCTAGGTCCCTTTCTGCTACTATTAAGGCTTTCATAAAAACCCCATATTCCTCCTATCGTAATCTTACCTAAAGATTAATCATGGTTGAGGTTAACCTTCTAGCCTAGCTAATTTTACTTATTTTTAATACCTATAACTACCTAACTACAAAAAATTGAAAAATTTGTGGTACGACAATATAGTTATATGTTTTGGATGACGCCTTACTCAAGTTTTTTTTGCAGACTCACGAGTCACGATGCGCGGGTCCTTGAGATTGTGAACAGCGAAGATGCCAAACCCAAGGCCGAATCCTCCGTAGAACAAATATTTAAGTAGCACTTGAATATCTTAGCCGACGTTACCGACGCGGTTGCCGAAGAGGCAGAGGAGAGTGACATCACTGGATCCACCAAAGGCGCTGGGGTTCTAATTACTCGGTCAAGGTCAAGGATGAACTACACCGGCGAGGTATGACGCCTACGGAAACTACATGACCTGGAGATCTCCGGCTGTTCATACGAATTGGATGCCCTCGATACTTCAAGATTCTTCTTAATCATTGCAATGTTCAAATTTAGTTCGCCCGGTAGACAAGGACCACTTTGAACCGGAGATCTCTGGGTGTATGATGCCGTTTTCTTCTATATTGCATCTTAATGTTTTCCACACTAACTTCGTCAATATAACGCAGACGACTGATGCCACGATGTTTGATGTTGATGTGCTCTATGCATCAATTTCAACAGCGGTTCCCAACCTTAGACTCGAGTCTTTGGCCACGGCCGCGCGGATCATCGGTGCGGGCACCCCAAACGACTCCATGAAGGTAAACAATGATCAACCACCTCGTCCTATCAAGCATGCCTCGCCTAATTCGACAAGCGACTCTACTCCGAACGCTAGACTGCGTACTTCTCAAAAGAAAACCAGTTTGCATTCCAAAAGGCAACGTTCTTCTCCGCCAGATCTGGACGATGACACGGCAATGTCCAATCCCCTGCAGTTTGACGACATCCACAGAGCAGCGGGAGATCTCCTACTGGACGACCCTTTGATGACGCGTCCTAAAGTGGAGGTTGTGTCTAAGAGTGCCGAGGACCTGATGATGCGTGACACTGATCACACGATGGATGAGGCATCGGCGCAATAAACATTGCATGAATTACATGCTATGAGCCCTCCGCGCAGCCCTCCGCCCAGCCACGGGCAACAGCCTCAAAAAAAGAAGAGGAAGGCAATCGCTAAGAATCATGTGGCGAAAGTTCCTCCTCCTCCGCCTCCAGTTTGGACAAGGGCCCAAAAAGATAAGGTGAACAGTTACTTGTCCATCAAACCTTCTTGATTGTTCTCAAGACAATTCACTCTATGCAGACCGTATTCTTACCACTTCATTACTAGTATTCAGGTGTCGGCAGGATCAACACAGTCGAAGGATGTCGGTGACAGAAACCCCGCACAGGCTGCTCAAGTCGCTGGTGTAGCTCAGACTTCTAGGGATACTCCACCTACTGTCTCAGGTGCTTAATATGTACATTCATACTGACGTGCTATCATCTATATAGTGCTCATTCTTCCACCGAGCATTTCAGGATTGTGAGTGCGGAACACTTCTATATGTATAATTGAAATTTCTCTGTGCTGAACAACTTCCTCATCTCAGTCTACATACTCGTATTTTGGGTTCAGGTCCGAAGAAGTTTACTATGATCGTCCGAGAGCCTCCAACCGAGGATCAGATAACAACACAACGGGTTTATCATGTCGTGTTTGACTTAAATGGAGTTCTTGTGCACAAGGGGGAATTTAAACAGGGACAACCGAGAGACATCAAAGTAAGGCCTAAAGATGTCTTGCTTGTGGACGATACCCCACTAAAGAACGTCCTCAACGATCCCTTCAACGCAGTTCATCCGCCATCATGGACTGGGTTTTTGGATAAAACCTTCTTGACCACCATTTTTCTCCCATGGCTTTCCGGACTGCTAGCATCAAATGAGGATGTTCCCGACTATGTTAGACGGATTCCATTGAAGTTTGCCAGTGATCCAGTAAACAAAAATTCCCCTCTCGCCCGCTCCGTAGTGAAGGGCATAATTTCGGCGCCTTCGAACAATGAATATACTGGATATTATAAACTCTATGCTTTGTAAATGTTAAGTCAAGAATGTCTGTGGGATTTTGACCTTTCAATTTTGAAGATAAATGTTGTTGTCAATAACGTTATTTGTTGAGGTCCTTCTTTTGATTTGTTATTGTTAGTGTCTTGCCTCCAAACTTCACCCTTTAGTATCTGTGAACACTATTGAGTATTCTCTTGACCATTTCGACTGCGGAACATTGGTCTGGGAGGGGCATCGGGAGATCTCCGATCGAGGATGTCACTTGAATTCTTCCTACCATATTTTTCTCTTTATTTCAATGTTCAATTTCTAATTAAATGATCGTGCCTTCTTATTTCCAGGTCATAATCATATCTCTCCGCGGTCCTCTCTGCTCGGACAAGGTCCTTGACTTGGCCAAGTCCCGCTCCACGCAACTGCCTTCCTTTGATGACACGGCAAATGTTATTTGAATACTACTGCGGTATTTCAATGTCGGGATCTGGTCTCCTATGCGTCCAAATAGGCTCATGGAGGCGGCCCAAGTGTTATTGCCTCCAGACATCTTATCATATATTCTTTTTTGCTATGCCAGCAAACAGACTCGAAGGCCTAGCTATGTTAGGTTTCTCCACATCTTTAGGAAGGCCTCATTTAATCCTAGAACAAGGCATTATTTTTGGCCTAAATGTGTTGTTGTTGCAGATCTAGATCCATTCAAGAATCCTAGGAAGGCTATAGTCCATTATCTAACATTTAGGAGACACCATACAGGACGGGTAGAGGGCATCTGTAAAGCACTTATATTAGAATAGTTGAATCAATTTGCCATAGATTACACGCGCCTCTTAGCAACGGCCACCCTTTAATTATTGTATGACACTTTTTTATACTAAAACAGTTTAGTATTGGACTTTTATTCTGATTTCATCCAGAGATATCCGGTTGCATGTTCTATCAATTGCGAGTAATTTCTGTCGGCATCTCTGCCCCATTATTCCCAATCATATTTTTCCCAACAACACACATTTTTTATGTACAGTATGTCCATCAATTTCTGTTTTCAGGACTCAGTTGTTCTTCTGAATTCCACTCTGATATTCACCCGGAGATATCCGGCTGCATGTTGCGGACTCACGTCTTGTCCAAATTCAAATTTGGTTGCTCTCGCCATTTCTTCCTTCATAAGTGTCATTGGTGATCTATTTAATGCTTGGAAAGTACTCTAAACTCTTTGACTTTTATGCTTCACTATCTTTTATGAGGCACATTTCCGGATCTTTCTTTTAGTCCTTAGTCCAGAATTCACCTCATAGTCCACAAATAGTTGAATTGGGCATAGGTCTAGTGCCAAAAATAAGTATATATGCCATATCTTTATAAAAAAAATCAGAAATTCTTTGTGAAAATTGAGAGCAGAGGATCTTGCCAAAAATAAAAAACATCTCCAAAGGGGGAAAATGGTCTTCTATGGCTTAACTTCCAATATTGACATTGTTACAAAATTTCATAGTGTCAAAGCCGTGACCCATTTTTTGCCATGGTTTCTCCCCAATGCCCATTGAGGAAAAATTTCGGTCCTCGAGGGGGGGCCAAAGTGAATAAAGTGTCTGTTTGTTCCACCGCTAAATCCATCTCTTCTGGACATAGATTTAGTAGTATGGAACTGCTCCCACCTCTCGAGGGTAGACACTATGAAACGTGTGACCAATAACCATTAATCGGTAATTGATGATGAGGATCAGGGATCAGTTGGGACCACAAGGCTCCATTCCAAGGGATGATTTGTAGCGGTTGAATGTGTGTTTTTAAGGATTTATGTAAGTCTGGGAGAGGTTGGTTGTTTTTGAGTTTGTGTTTGTGTAAAAGTATAGGCATTGCTTGTTGAATAGCGCTGGTATGAATTTTTGTGAAAGTCTTCTTAGTTAGGTTGATGGGAATATTGAACGTTTTTTTTTAACTTTGCATAGGAGGGATAAAGGTAGTACCTCTGGCTTCAATAGTAATGACAATACGGGAGTCAACTTTCCATCCAAGTTCACCAATGTCACTAATAAGTGGTTGTTATTAATTAATTTTGTTTTTGATTGCTATTGGAGAAAATATGTTATTACAATATTTGAATTCAATAAATTGGATAGTAAGGTTCGTTTTATTGTGGTTTGGTGGGGGTCTTTATATGGTAGACATATAGTATGTCTGCTTTGAATCGGCATTACGGTGACATCTTTGGATTCCACATGTGCATGGAAGTAGCCATGGGCGAACCGTGTTTTCTTATGGGTTGTTGTTGAAGGTTCCGGCATTCACAAGTATAAAACATCTTATTTTATTCGAGGATATACTTAGTTTTTGGATTCCCAGGCTGCTTTATTGTGCTTTTTGACAAAAAGAGAGTGTATGTGATGGTTTCGGCATTTGAGGAGTATCTGTAGCTATGTGTTTGAGTCCGTGGAGGTGCATATTGGGCATGTTATGGATGGCAAACTTTCTATTCCAAAGAAGAGTTGTTTGCGGGCATTTCCCATATGTTGTCCAGTATGGAATTTAATGAGGCATGTTTTTTGTGAGTCTGTAATTGTAGGATTTTTCCAAAAGTTTGTAGAGAATTCATTTTCAATGTCATTATTACCGGTCCATTTATCTATGTTAGAAAAACTTTCTGAGATTAAATTTAGGTTGTTAATTAGCTCATTTTTATAAGATATTTATCAAAAAATCTTATGGGACCTTTGTCCGGGGTATTTTCCATAGAAGACCAACTTTCTCTTTGGAAGTAGTATGGAGTAGCGTGGGCATGTTTGTGTAAATGTTTGGCGTTTCTATGGGATTTCCCTAATCCTATTTAGCTAGTTTATCCGCTTGTTTGTTTCCTTCTATATTGACATGTGCTCTAACTTTGTAGAGGGTCGTATTTTGTGTGCGATTTTGAAGCATTTGGACCATAGATGTGAGTATGGCTTGGTTGGGGTGACTATTATGGAGGGTACATGTATTATTTGTGTGCTTAATTAATAGATACAAGTTGTTTATGCAATATGTAAAGATGTGTGCGGGTTCATTCGTGTATTGTATGGTGATAATTTTTAGGGTCTTGTGGAGGGCCATCATCTGTGCTCTGAGAATATTTTGAAGTCCATGGAGCCTTTTGTATATTTTTATTTCTTTGGTAAAGTTATATATACCATATCTTGTTTTTCACTATGCCAATGTCCAGCGGTAGCTTCTCCAGATTCTTTGAAGGAACCATCTACGTAGTAACTATACAAAGGTTCAAATTTCAAAGGGCTAATATCATGATATGTGGGGAGGGGAGGTCGGGTAGTGAGGTGGATTGGTGTTGTGTGTGCATATTCAAGTTGGGACCATTTTTTGTTGCGATTCACCAGGGTATGGGAAGGTGTGGATGGGGATATTTTTGTGTAAAATTGGTGCATGTTGAGTTTATTTGTTATGTTAGTAAGTGTGGCAACTTGTTCCACGCGACCAACATTATTATTTTGGTGGTGTATGCATAATATTTGTATGGTGGATGGCTCGAGTCTAAGTTTGTTTTTTAGTTCAGGTGGGATAGTGGGTTCTTCATATGGTACCGAGTCTACTTCAATTAATGCAATGATGTGGAAATCGGGGAATGGTCGTGAGTGAGGATTAAAGTTTTGGTAGCAATTATTATCTCGTGTCATAATAAGAGTAGAAGTATTTATTGGATCATTTTGGCCGCTAGTCTTGCCCAATGTATTGCTTGTTGTATTTCTTCTATATTGTGGAGGTGTGCAGTACCATTTTCAATCTATTTGTGGTCAATGGCGTTTCCTAATGAGCCAAAGATTTTGTTTCTTTCAAATGGTGAATGGAACATAGTGAGTTGTATGGAGCATGTGACGGGGGATGAAAAGTATGAGTGTTGGATGTTGAAGGATGAGATTAGTGAGTTCAAAATTGGTGTCGGTAGTGTATATTGTGCGAATTCGAGGAGGTCAATTTTTGGGATGTGGTATTCATATTTCTAGTATAGCCAAACTATTTATGTTTAAAACGGTTGGATTTTTGGTTCTATGTTTGTGGGAGTTTGTAATATGTTATGGTATTGGTTCCATAGCCATTGGATTCTAGTGACGGGAATAGCAATTAGTTGTCTCCCATTGTCTTCATATATATGCAATGTGATCTTTGTTGATTCTAATGGTATTGTTTGATGAGAGACTATATTTTTTGGGGTTACATTTGGTTGTGTAGATGTTGAGGAGGGGAATTATTATAGGTAGGGTAACAAATCTTGAGTCACAAATTTGCTCTTGAGGGTGGTGTGCTTGTATGATTTCTAAGTAGAATTTGTTTTGGATGTTTTAATAATATTGTGTTATTTGTGTGGAGTTATGGGTGGAGGTATTATGATTATGCCATGGTGTCGTAGTACGTGTTGGCAACTATTCACATCTTAACACCAAGATACCCTTAAGGTTATCGTTCCCACAGAGAATCACCATGAACTACAACGACTAACAACCAGTTTATATGTACACAATATTACCTATATCACAGTAGTTACATCAAAGGAAAGAAGGAAAAAGGGTTAGATTACAACGCCTGAGCGTTATCTACATCCACCACCCCGCTCTCCGTACGAGTGTTTTCCCTCGGGTAGGATCCTATTTTGCTCGGAAGGTAGGAACCTTTGAGTAGGAGCCTACTTCGCTCGGAAAGTAGGGACCTTTGGGTAGGAGCCTACTTCACTCCGAAGGTAGGGACCTTCGGGTAGGGACCTACCTCAACTTAGCCCCGGTTAAGAGGGGGGGGTTATCTTTACAACTATGCACACTATAGACATCCGGAGTACATGAGTACCTGGATACAGATTATATCACCACGGACGGTAGTCCGTGGACTCACAGAGGTTTTAGCGTTGGACACAAGTAACAGCTATTCTACCTCCTATTCTCTCCTTCTAACTCTACTCACTCCCTTGGATGGTATGGTGTCACTCGGATCCCCCCGAAAGGATGTTTGACCCGTGTTTCCGAGGCTGCGAGTGGCGTAATGTAAGTGAGCAAGGGGCCTACCCGCCCACTATCCGTCCTTCTCTCAGTCTCCCTCCACATCCGATGCGGCTCGAGGTAGGATATTTCAGGGATTGGAACGAGCCTTCACAACCGACACCAATCAGTACGCCGGAAGGTCACTCAAGACTCGTTAGGACCCTTTTCACATCCGTCACTCCCCCCTCGTCCTCTTCTAGACACATACAATCTCACCTGTTATTCCCATCCACCCCTACTAATCTACTTGATGGAACAAGGAAACAACTGTATGGTTAGAGTTGGAGTCACGCCCCTACTAGCTATCTTCTCATCTCACATGTTATTCCCACCCACCCGGACTAACCTACTTGATGGAACAAGGAAACAGTGATTAGACAATTAGTATGGACTTGAGGAGTGGACTACTTGAAATGGCACTCACAGTCATGTATGCAATCCGAGCTCTCCAACCATCGAAGGTCTTCTCAAAGCGTAGGTTTAGAATTAAACTGAAAGCAAATACACACATCAAGCAGTCAAGAGAGAGGCCACGGGACTCTTCTCTTATACTGCAAATGACTCATACAAGAGTCCAACCTCAACGATACCTTCTAACAGTGACATTAACTACTCTTGGCGGCGGTGGCTGCCACTCCACACGACGTGCACCGTCAGAGGTCACTTATTACACAAAACCCAAGGCAAAACCAAGTCAAAACCCAAAGTCAACACGGGGCCTAGTCCGCGAATGAACAGTGACCTACCAACTAATGATTCTGACCCTACTTCCGGGTCAACTCTTCAAGTCTTCTCTTCTCTTCCCTCCTCTTCCGCTTCTTCGCACTCTTGCTCGAAGTCGGGTTCGCCGCAACCTTCGCGAGTGTTACAAGAGGTGAAAGCAGATCGGTAGATGAAAATGGTGCCGATCCAGCCATGGAGGACCGAGGTAGGGCCTCCATCGAAGTCAAGGAGACATCTGGACCACCCGGAGTGAATAGCACGGAAGTCGTGCTTCGATGAGGCTCGGACCGAGCCGGAAGGGTCGGTACGAGACCCGGGATTCCCATGAAGGTCTCCGGTACGAAGGTGTGTCCTAACTTAACCTCAGCCCGTACTGGAAGGTGTAAGTAGGCCGAACTCTCACTTGTGCTCTTCCCAAACGGAGACATACCTGGTGAAGGAGCAACAGCCGGTGTGGTGCGAACGGGGTCTCCAAGGGAAAATTGATGAATGAGAGTCGTGTGCGGAGGCTCCATCGTAGCACCCAAGTTATCCTTCCTTCCACTTTGCACCTGTGTGGTTAGATCTGAAGGGGAAGGACAAATGATAACTTCCACAGGGGGAATTCGAGAAGGGGGAACAGGGCTATCGAGGTCAATCACTCCCTTGCCCGGTGGAAGTCCTTGGTCACCCGAGTCCTACTTCTCCGAATCCGCATCCGAACCCGAGTCGCCCTACGTGTCCAAACCCTCCGAATCCTCCCCGAACTTTGATAGGATGTGGGTGAGGTTGCTTACCAACAACCTCATGTTAGAGTACGCCGCTTCAATCTTCATGGTTTGTTCCATCATGAAAGCAATTACCTTCTTGCTCGAAATGTGGCCATCCCTCTCCAACCTTGCATCGAACATCTTTGCTTTCATCACTACCTCCGCCGGAACGTGCAACGCCTCCTCCACCTGCTACAACGCCGAGGTCGATGCATTGGCTTGGAGAAGGGCCTCATTGCAACTCCGCTCTTCCTCCAAGGCCCGGCTCTTCATCTTGGTCATGTCCAAAGTGAGTCGGTTCACCTTTTGTTCCATAAGGCGGAGGTCACCGGCTCCTCCTATCTTCTCCTTGGCCGCCGCGACTAATCCTTGGTAAGAGGTATTGCCGAGCACGCTACCCAACTGGCCCAAGATCTTGTCTACATCGTCCACATACACCCGAAGAGCCTCTACTAACTCGGAGGCACGGTAAGTCTTCCCCCCGAGTTGTGCTAATCCCGTAGCGGTTGCCCGTGCAGCAGCTCTAGTCCGGGTTGAAGGTGCTCCTCCCTGTCTCGGTCGTTGGCGCTTGGGAGGTGGAAGGGCTTCTTCCTCGGACTACGACGAGCTACTCCCTCCTTCTGATCCAGGCTCAGGCTCCGATTCCGTCCCTTCAAACTTCTTCATCATCAGCTGCGTGCCGTACGCCATGGCCTCCTCCGGAGTGGTTTCCTTGAAGTGGTGATAGAGGTGGATGAGGTATGGACAAATGGGGGAGCGCCTCGTGCTATTGACACTCTTCATCAACCTCATTACTACTCCTTCATGATAAGCGCCCAATTCACCATCCACTCTCTGAGATAGGCACCATAGAGGGTGTTAGCTAGAGTGATCGTGACTCGGGTAGGTTTTTCCGGGTGCAAGATTGGCACGAGGAAAGCAAAAACCCTCTTCGCCTGAGGATCTTGGCAATCTTGCAATGCATAGCCATTCTTGGCATCCTTGGTACCGAAGAGCCCCTTGGCGTACTCCTCTTTCTTCAAACTCGTGAAGCCCGCCCCTTGTCGCGGGAACCCGTACACCTCGTGCCATCTTCCCATTGTCCATCGGTCTGGGCAAGCGCGGATGCTACTTTCCTCCGGCTGTGGTAGCGGATCTTGTCGTAGCTCCTGCACTGTGGAGTCTACGCAAAAACTCCAGCAGAAGTCTAAGAGAGAAAGGCAACCCATCCGCAGGAGATCTTCCTTCAATTCGGTGACCTCGAGTGGCTCTCTTGGGACTGTGGGAGAGATCTCCTTGGTTAGGGAGGTCATTTTGACAAGGCCTCCTCCCTTGGTCTTCCTCTCTTACCTTAGCCCTGGATCCTCAATACCCCTTTCGGACCCTTCAGCTCTCTCTCCTCCTCTCAGGTTCTGGAGCTCTCCTCCAGCTCGGGTGTCGGTGCGTCTCTCCGGCTCCAGTCGGCCCTAGTGCTCGTCCCTGAAGCTCTCCTTGTACTTGTATCTGGAGCTCTCCTCCAGCTGGTACGTACCACGCCCTCGTGCTCGAATCTTCCACGATCTTCGTGCTCGGGTTGGAGGTGTCCAGGGCCTTCGTGCTCGGACCTGTAGCTTACCTCCTCCCTCGGATGTCGGTGCGTCTTCCCGGGCTGGAGCTCGAATCTAGAGCTTCCTCCAGTTCGTACGTACTACGCCCTCGTGCTCGGACCTACCACGATCCTCGTGCTCGGAAGGGTGTGATAAGGTCTTCTTGCTCGGCTGGAGGTGTCCACAGCCTTCGTGCTCCGATGGAGGTGTCTAGGGCCTTCTTGCTCGGACCTGTAGCTCACTTCACAACTCGGGTGTCGATACGTCCTCCCTGCGTGCTCGGATGTCGGTGCCCGGATGTCGGTGTGGATACAGCTTCTCCTCCCAATCTTTGAGCCTTCCTCCCCGGGTGTCGGTACGTCTTCCTTCCTCAAGCTTGTAGCTTCCTACTCGTGCTAGGATCTGGAGGTAATAAGACTCGGGTGCTCGGATCCTGGAGGTGTCCAGGCCTTCGTGCTTGTGCTCGGACAAGGTGATAAGGTCTTCGTGCTCGGGCTGGAGGTGTCCAGGGCCTTCGTGCTTGGATGGAGATATCCAGGGTCCTCTTGCTTGGACCTGTAGCTTACCTCACAGCTCGGTTGTCGGTACGTCCTCCCTCCGTGCTCGGATGTCGGTGCCCGGATGTCGGTGTGGATATAGCACCTCCTCCTAGTCCTTGAGCTTTTCTCCTCGTGTATCGGTACGTCCTCCCTCCTCGTGCTCGGATGTGGAGGTAATAAGGCTCGGGTGCTCGGATCCTGGAGGAGTCCAGCCTTCGTGCTTGGACCTGCCACGACCCTCGTGCTTGTGCTCGGACAAGGTGATAAGCTCTTCGTGCTCGACTCTGGAGCTCTCCTGTGTTCGGACTTTAGGGCTCTCTTCCAGCTCGGACCTATCGCTCTCCTCCTAGCTCGGAGCTACTCCAGCTATCTTGTGGTGTGATGTGGAGTTCTCCAACCTGGTCCTTATACTAGGGCCTTGGTCAGGAATGCTAGGTTGTGAGCGGTGAGCAATGCTCGATGAGCGATGGGACGTGAGCGGTAGGACGTGAGCAATGAGTTGTCGGAAATTTCTTACGCCAATTCTGTAGAAAGTGGATATTTAACCGTGGAGATTTGGCTATAGAGTACCCAATATCTGTGGAAGATTCGATGTCATATAGCCTATTTCCGTGGAACTTTTGCAGTAGTAGAGCCTATATCTACATTTGAAATCTGGATTTCTTTTCTTGTTTTTGATTATGCATTGAGATTTCTTTTTCGTCTACCTTAAATTTTTGGTAAATTAAATTTTCTTAACATTTTAGTAATTCCTATTCTAAGATTAATTTGTTTACAACAGATTAATCCTGGTACTAGGATCTCTCAAGTCAAAAGGCGCAAGCAAGGACCTCCTCTTGACAGGATGCACTGGGTCTCAAGAATGAAAGAGGGCAAAATATTAAAGATTTTAAGAATGAAGAAAAAAAAAAACGGGCTCGAGGGAAGAAGTACTAGGGTTTAGGAGGAAGGGAACACGAGAAGAGAATGAAATGAAAAGAAAAAAAGAGGGAAAAAAAAGAGGAATGTAAAAGTGAATTTATTGAAAGTGGTAAGGAAAAGGATTGAGGTAAAAAAAAACAGGGGGATGAAAAGAAGAAACCAAATAAATTAAAGGAAGGTTGGGACCAATTGAGAACTGGTCTATATAGATGTAGGTATTACATTCAGTACTCGTATTATTGCAAGGGTAGCATCCAATCAATTAGGTGGATGAAGTTGTCGGACTCGACAACCGCCACCATGAATCTATTATCTAACTAAAAATGATGTTTACTGTATCCACATTATATTATTTGAAAGTGTTATATTATTTTACATTTGATGATAATTATTACTTAGAGCATAATTATCCATACAACTCAAAGGGGATGAAAATATTCATTGAGAGTAAAGTTTTATTGCATTTATAAATCATATAATGTGGACACACTAAACATCATTGTTAGTTTACTATGAATTTTTACAGATATGACTCGTCACCAGTAGAATGAAGTTGACCTAAATGTAAAATATTCATAAATGTATACATAATTCTTCTATTATGTTGGGTTTAAAGTTTGTTACATGTTATGGAAATAGAGAAATATCAGTAAATACAGGAGGCGATGTCCAAGAAATCATGTTAATAAGTAGAGAAGATGATGATATGGAAATGAGAAGGCACATACTAGATATAATGATGCTCTGACATGGTTTAGTAAAAGTGTCTTTTGATGTCAGGGTACAAATGAGATTTTAAAATTAAATATATAGTGATTAACTTAGTCCATGGTGCTTTTTAGATGTGAAATATCCATGTTTCTTAATTCATCAAGAATCAATTTGGTACTGTACGAAGTTCTGAATTGGATATCATCTATTCCCTTGTGCCTAGAGTTTGTGAACCATATACAAGGCTGAGAATCGAAGTTCAAGACTATAATTTCCCTCATATGTGTTTTTGGACCCGACATGTGATCGATGCCAACTTTGGTCACGGTTCTCATATTGAGGATCATACCCTTTTCTAAAAGAGAGTGATAATGAATTGGGAATAGGCACAATTTAAGACCCATAACGATTCACAGTTGATTATAACTCTAGTAGAATATCGAGTAATGGACAACAAATGCTAAAAAGGCAAGTATATTGAGTAGGTCATCACTCGTTTTCAAAATTCAGAAGCTGCCCTTATGTCTCATTCACAAAATTCATAATCAAAACAATTGATGAAGGCTAGGATCAAGCCATGCAACTATTGTTTTTGAGAATCCAAGATCTACATCAGCTTCAACATCATCATACATAATGATATCGGATTTGTACTTAAAAGGAGACATATATAGAAGGCATGCTATTTAATTGCAGAACTGAAGTATGAAAGAATGTTGGAGTTACACTTACCTACTCCGGATCTTCAACTCTTGGCATCGTCACCGTTGGAGGAGAATATATTGAATTATGCAAGGCTAAATGTTGAGGTTGGCATATGACTACAAGCATGATCATCTAGATTGCTACAAGAGCTATGCCCAGAACTGATTTGAAATTCACTAACTTCACGGTATCTGGTTTCACTTTAAAACAAGAACATCCAAGGAAAGCATGATCCAAAATCAAGTTAAGGATATGTAAAAAAATATTACCCCATCCATCATTTCAGTGCCAATCCAAATGAAACCATAACTAATTTTATGAGCCATCCGCGGTTTCACAGTAGAAATTAGTTTAGAGATCCGAGAACACATATTCCCATCTAGCATTTTAGAGCCAACCCGGACAACACAGCCATCTAACGCAATCAAGTGGCCTCAAATTGCGTCTTCAATATGTTCTTGTAACACTGAACCACCCCAAAATTGTTTCAAAAGGACTAACTTCATTGTCACACGACATGGATTTCAGGTAGGATTCTCCTCCCAGATTGAATTGTCAGATCCGTAAACTGGAAAGGGGTCTCTCAAAAACTCGTCCCAATTCTACAATTTCTACAATTATCCAAGTAGCAAGGTGCCATCAAAGTTAAAAATTGTTATATATTTAATGATGACATATGACCAGAGCATTTGACCATATCATATTATGATGGTTAGGATCAAGATAAATCCAGATGTTGAGATCATATTAATTATAATATAGAAATTAAAACACAACAAATGCAGTGAGTCACGACCAAAATGGTCTATTACATCACTACTCTGATAAGGATGTTGATGCCTCTGACAGTTCAAGATCTACTTCAGCTTTAACATCAAGATACATAATGACATCGGAGTTGTACTTAAGAGGAAAAATAGACGGGATTGGCCGCGAGACTTGTAGAGCTTGGAGCCTCACAACATCTTCCGCATACAAGGGAAGAGCCCAAGCCTTTGATGGAGAAACATACTCTCTACAAGAATCAACATACATCAAATAAAGACATAGAAGTAGCTACGTGATTGAAGAACTGCAGTGGAGAGGAATGTCAAAGTACTCACTTACTCCGGATGTGCAACCATTTTGTCCAGCCACAATGAAGAATTGTGATATGATTCTCCACCAAATTAAGGTTGTCGGATCCGACATCAAGGGAGTCATAAATGTGAAACTAATCCAAATTCATGAGCTACAACTATTGACCAAGAAACAAAGAGCCCCCCCTGCCATTGATAACGACGCACTATGCTATCGCTTCCCAAATCTAAACTCTCTTGAGATCAACGATGTATATATACTAATCCGAATGAACTATTGATGTTCAAAAGTGTCTATTGCACTCAAATCCAGTTGAGGGTTGTTGGATCTAACATCTTTAAGATTGCATTATCGAGCCCCAAATCATGCAACGAACAATTTGCTTTCAAAAATTCTTACAGCCATAAACAGAAAATCGGCCAATGAATATTCAAGTTAATGAAGGTTGTCGGATCAGTCAGCTGAGAACTATATTGATTCACCGATTGAACATCAAAAATTCGGCACCAGCTACACATCTTTCCGCACAAGTGGACGGATCCGACAACTGAAAAATATTCCGATTCAGCTCTCAAAATTCCAATCCAAACACTAGTTGTCGATTCCGACAACTGAGGCTCATAACAACTTAGGTCCCAAAATCCATCCACAAAGACCGCAACAAATCATCTCGAACCAGGGTGTCGGATCCGACAACTGGGACTCTTGTCAATTCAGAAGTGATGATCCAAACTCAATCACAAGCAACTTATCATCTCCAAACAAATTGTCGGATTCAGCAACTATGAAAAATGGCAATCCAGCTTTCAAAATCCTAACCCAAACACCAGTAAATTATCATCTGGAAACTGGTTGTTGGATCCGACAACTAGGATTCATACCAATTCAGCTCAAAAAATCGTAATCTGAAGACCAGCAACAAATCATCTTGAAATAGGTTGTCGGATCCGACAACTAGGACTCATGCCAATTCAGAAGTGATAATCCAAACTCAATCACAAGCAACTTATCATCTCCGATTCAACAAATTGTTGAATTTGTCAACTGTGAAATATAGCAATCTAGCTTTCAAAATCCTAACCCAAACACCAGTAAATTATCATCTCGAAACTGGTTGTTGGATCCAACAACTAGGATTCAAACCAATTCAGCTCAAAAAATCATAATCTGAAGACCAACAACAGATCATTTCGAAACAGATCATTTCATTAGAGTGTTTTCAAATTCTGAATGATATGGACTAACTAGGGACTTCTAACCTTCATCCCAATTCTATAAGGACGTCTTCTATTACTTTCATAACTATTCTACCTACCACCTATTTCACAATAATAGCAGCTGTCATAACATCCTGCAACATCTAATAAGAGATACAACCTTCAATGGGTTAATTAGCTATTTAATCTTTATCCTGTGTCACTGGTTAGTCTAACGGCACGCCATCCCATGATGTGCCCCTTTTCCCATTTTCTATTCATCATCAAATACAACTGCCGCAATGCACTTGTCACTCCCTGTAGGCATCTTCTTCCCCTCTTTTGTCTCTACTCAAACTGCATCTATACAATGGCTACACTCAGAACTAACAATCATCTTATTCCAATCCGAATTCCATTAGGAGTTGATGGGCTTGCCCTGGTTACTTCATCGCTACTTGCACTTCATTTTGGCTACAATATAGATACTATCCATGTAGAGGAAGAGGTTGTAGATGATGCTCGAGATATCAGCTACACCATGCTTCAACTCTGTATACTTGTAAGTGACCAAAAGGCATGGTCTTTGAAGGAGGGTACTTACAAAGTGTTTGGTTTAAGTGACATGCAGATGCAAGCATCTATGGAGATCTTGATGCCTGGAAAATCCACCACTTCCACCATCAACCCGGCTGTTAACACTCCACAAACAAGCGCACCAGATTCTACCCCGGCTTCTGTATATCCCGTTGTTGCTTCTCCCATCCATATCTCTGACAGCGAAGACGACTTCCCCCCAGAAGATATCACATCACGTACTTCTCCAACCCTCATCATGCCACCGGCGTCCATGTTCTCCAACATTGTCTACCTCCGACTCCATCTTCCGCTTCACGGCCTCCTCTGCATCCCCAAACCCTAGAAGGCTGGAACGTACTAGTGTTGTGGCGTGTTTGAAGAGTCTGGCCTCTAGACCAGGAATGAAGAACGTGCTGAAGACCGTCAACTATGCTACAATGCCCCATATGAAAGTTGACTTCCTCCCTTCCACGTACGACGGTGACGTCATCTTCGAATTGCCACCTGCTTCAATGGACGTTAGCACCTCCAAAGCTAAAAACATGGAAGGTATGGATAAGAAGTACGACGGCCATTGCTCGTGCCTTACGATGACTTCAAACATTTCGAATGGAATGGAGCTTTTCTTGTTCTGGACATCTCCGCTGCGATAACATGGAGTGCGATTATTTGAAGTGCCCCAACAAGGAGGAGCCCTTCAACGAGAAGGAGTGGGAGGGGAACACCCCTATGCCATTTGTGCATGGGGCTCAAATTCCCAAAGGTTCGACTCTAATATGTTAGGTATGCAAAACCGTGCCTACCGTTCTTGCTACATGTAATGCCATTACCTACAACGTCCAAGGACCACCATGGATGACTCGTGCTTGTATGCACATTGGCATCCATGACCACCCTGTTGCGTTTGGAACCTGTTGAGAGTCCGAGATGAAGATTAATACGTTATTGGGCGAACACGTGGAGCGGAACCCATGAGCTACGAATTCAGCTATTGCAATGGCAGCAAGCAAGGAGTTCCTTGCTGAACATCTCCTTCGTCCCCTAGAACTAGAGAAGACCATGATTGTTGAAGATATAAAGGACGTTATGGAGAAGTACGCCAACCTCACCTCTCTAAACATTAAGAATTCCATCTCATCGTTCAAGCAGGTTGAGCGCACTGGAGCAATGGATGGCATTCGTCAAATGAAGGGATGTACAACATGGCCATTTGTCCAGCGAAATATGTTTCCTGGCCAAGGGGGTGACAAGGATAAAGTCTTTGTATTCAAAATGAGTGAGATAGGACCCGACTCCGGTGTTGATCTTGTGACAAGGATACAAGCCGGCGGAGACATGCAAGATGCGTGGCTAATGTTTGATCATGTCAAACGCGTCAAACACTAGACCACTATGGCGTGCCATGTGTACGATTCCCACTATTGTAGAGTGATGACGATTTGAAGATACGGAGGCCCAATGTCTCATGTGGAAGGGAATCAGCGAAGTCATGGCAAGAAATGGGCTCAACTCCATCAACTTCAAAGGATTCATGGCGGATAGCATTGGTGCAAACTGGAATGCAGTGAGGAAGATCTACGGTTCTGGTGATCCGTAGGAGGTGATGGTTGATCGCGAGCGCACTTGCCTCTTTCATTGGACTACCTCTATGAATCGTCATACGGACAAGTACATCAATAGTGAATTCCAGAATCAGCATCGTCTCCTGTGCAAGCAATACAAGGATTCCAAGACTTCAGCCGACTCGGAAGTTTGATACCTTGCAATTCGGGCATGGTGGCAATCCTATGGAGCTCTAAATGATGAAGCTCTTAAGCAGCTTGACCAGTGGCTCACATTTTGGCACTACCGCTACCGGCAATGGGGTGCGTCCATGCAAATGGTAAGACTCCTTTGACCGCCTCAAGTATTTAGTCGTTTTGGTTGTTGGATCCAACAACCTAAATCCGTGCCGTTGATATGTACTCCACACGACCTCAACGTTGAAGAACGGGCTAAAATGCCATCTTGCAATTTGGCAGAGACAATTCATAACCGTTGGCTTCAACAATCCAGCAACAAGGGGAACGACTTGTACAATGCTACAGTGGACGACTTCGTACGTGCATTCATGCAGTGCACTAACTACTTCCAATTCTTGAAGGGAGGGCAATCGGGTAACGGGCCCTCCAAGCAAGAGTTGCGACTACGCCATACCCAGAGAACGGGAAAGCTTGATAAAGTTGTAGAAGCAATGGAGAGCATGCCCGGAGCTAAGGAGTGGTGCACTCATATGCCTCATTTTGAAGGGGAGGAAGTCTTTGGGTCTGGCAAGCGAAAGCTTGACCTTCCACTTGGATCCCAGTTTAACAGTCACCGCCCGGACAAGATGAACTTCTCCCATCCTAAAGTCCCTACTAGATCCACTAGAGCACGTTGAGAGAGTGCGCCACCAGCCATTGATGTATCTCTCCCTTGTTCTCCTACTTCCTCTGAGGACGTCCGAATCATGTCCCCACTGGCGTCTGCTCTTGTGGTGTCGTTAAGGGTTACGCATGTCACAAGAGTCCATAAGTCAGAGTGCGATGTGAAGAAATGGCACATTGCTCATTTTCCTAAGAATTCAGGGAAGAGTTGTTTTGCTAAATAAGCCCAAACACGAAGGACGTGCAAGGAGAAGATTGTACGCCTAGGCAAAAGTACTCCAGCTCTTACCTACTCTAGAATTCAACACGTTTGAAGGACATTGAAGGACCAAGTCATGGATTTTTTCCAGTGTGCTGACGACATCGAACGTTGTGTGAAGGGAACGAAGTGGAAGTGGGTGAACCACCGGTCTCCGGTCACCAAGGTATGGCCTGTGCTGAAGGGTACCAACCTCACAAAGGCGGAGATTCTTAGACTGGAGGAGGCTGGATTCCAGCTTGAAGACCGCCGAGAAGTTTCACCAAGACGTCTCTTTGGAGACGCTTCCAATCGTGCCGCACATCTTGCTACTATTCCACTGCCTTCTGAACCCAATGCACATCCAACGATTCGGTGTTGTTGCCGCATTCGCCGTCTCCCAAACGTCAAGGTCTCGGTGAAGCAGAGAAATCGTTGGGAGTCAACTGGTATTCTTGATGCTCGCATCTCGGAGGTTATTCCAATTCCGTATCCGGCCAATCGATGCATCATCTTGCTTCACTCAAAGAAGGCGCAGACCACAGCGGAGTATCGGTTGACAGTCGGCCCTCTCCCGGATTGTTTTTGTGCAGATTTCAAGGACATGTTGGCACGGACCAAGAAGAGAGGCGCTTGGTACCACTGCAAGCACCTCTACTACATCTTTTGTGTGGTGTGCAATCTCAATCACGAGGATGACCATTTCGTCCATGCCCCCACTTTTAGCTTCAACGAGATCAAGAAAGTCATGGACAAGGGAGTCAGTCGTTTCCTATAAAAATACCAATCCAAAAAGATCAATCTCTAAGTCATCTACAGATGTGTATGAGTCTGCTCAGAACTGCAGGTTGTTTCACGTTGTTGGATTGAACAACTCATTTGGCTTCCTTAACCACATGGTGAATGCGCCCATGAGTACTTTGAAAACATAAACATGTACTCCTATATAAACCACCGATTCATTCTATCACCCCCTAAATTTTCTTCTCATTTGATACAACAACCAAACTTACTTCCAATACAAGGTGGTAAAAGCACCCTTTACTACTTTGGAAACAAAAACATATTCACTGCTAAAGGTTTGCAAATGATGGCCTCCAAAATCCGACAACCCACGGTTATAGGCAGAAAGAGCTTCTCAAAAATAGAAATAAATCCATCGAATATTGGAATATACTTTTATTTTTAGTAAGTATAATTTATTTTTAGTATATTTTTGCTCACCGCTCATGAAATCACCGCTCACCGCTCATGGCTCACCGCTCATCGCTCATGATCAAGCGTCGTTGGGGCCTTGGTGAGCTTCCTTGCCGTTGCCGGTGGGCCTTCCTTGTCGGTACCGGTGGGCCTTCCTTGCCGGCGCCGGTGGACCTTCCTTCCCGTTGCCGGTAGGGCCCCCTTAGGATGAGGTTTCCCAACCCCCGTGGCCTTGCAAGCTTTACACGGCCGAGCCTCCTCCTCCAAGCCTTTTAATTACCCTCTAGGCTAGGGTGTTAGTACCAGGTGTTAAACCACTACTTCTCTACTTTAGTATTTTCCTAGGGTCCTATTTCTTTCCTATTCTAATTCTTCCTAAGAGCCACTACTAGGAGGCTACTTACCTCTAAACTTTATAAGGTGGTACGGTGATACCCTTCCTAAGTAACTAATTACAAAATTTTTAAAATTTGGGGTACGACACATGGAAAGAGGTTCCTTTGGGTTAACCACTTGTTGTAAGTATTGTTGTTCTATTGCCATTGGGTGTTATTGTTGGTGTTAACATATGCGTCTTTCAAGATGTAGGGATTTGGGTGTGGAAGGCATGGTGAAGCGCATGTATTGGAGCATGGGGTTAGCAAAATAGTTGTTGGGCAATACTAAGAGCAAATTTTATTAGTTTGGATGGTGTAGTATGAAATGTCTTAAAGTCATTGTGGTTCATTATGTGTGTTCTATTTGGTAGAGTAATTTATTTTAACCCCTAGGGCCCAAATGTACGTGGATTTTGGGCAGGTCTTTAAACTTTAATTTTTTTTTTTTGGGGAATTCTTATACTAGATTTTCCTTGATAAGAGCTCCATGGAGATTTTTTATTTTTTTTCTTGGATTCATGGTTTGAAAGTTATAGTACTACTCAAAGTTAGAAATGGGGACTCCGGGCACCTCAAAATTTTGCTAGAAGTCTCTATTGACATTGAGACTTTCCATACATATATTGAGAATATTACCTTCTTTGAAAATGTTGAAAAAAATTCTTGTCTTTAGTGAAAAAAAACATTTGAACTCAAATCAAACATTTTTACACATTTGAGGCAAGCGGGGAAAAAACTTCATCTTCTCTACGTAAAACCTAGAGATCTTCATATTTTTCACTTTTTATTTTCTCTACAACAATATGTGGTGTAAACCTTCTTAATGACCTTTTAGATTATCATTCTAAAACATATTAAAATCTCAATTTTTTTTTGTGAATTGACAATTTTTGAACCTCTACTCCTTGCACACTTGTTTTGAATATTCTACACCCCTTCTCTACCTCTAAAAATTGGTGTGTACGGAACTAACATCATGCCTAACACAATGGTAAAAGATTTAGACCTTTTGTAGTGAATTTTTTTGATGCCAAGTGAAGTCAAAGTCTAATGATCTACTCAACTTAGGGAAGAAAATGAATCATTTTCTTGACTTCAAATACTATAATCTTTCAATCCGTGCACTCAAAGTGTATGAAATTTTGTGAGTGTATTACTTAGTAAGTCTTTATGGAGATCCTATGGTCAAAAGGATAAATATAGGGTTTTGTTTCCTTCCTTACTCATTGCACTAGAATCAACAATTTTGAAGTGTTTTTGGTGTGAAATTGTCACGGGCTTTTAGGGGTTAACTCAAGGAAGTACAAACCTTGGAACTGTAGAAGACAAAGGGAAAATCTACAAATAGTAGTTACTTTCAATCAAACAACTCATGTTGTATTAGATTACCATGAAACCACAAAGGAAAAAAAACTAATTTGAAAAGCACTAGGGAAAAATTAAGTGAATTATTCTTAGTGACACTTTACTATTTCAAAACCATTTTAGAAAATTTTGTGTATTATTTTGATCCCCCATTTTTTCTTTAGGGAGCAAATCTTATCATCTTTCAAAATCATTAAGGAGTGAAGAACATTTATATGGTGTTAGAGCATCTCAATCCTACCCGCCCATGTTGGATTGGAAGACGACAAAGTGGGTGAGGCCCTATAATGGGCCAATTGGAGGTGATGATCCATTGCAAAGCAAGAAGCCCCAATGGAAGCATGTGCTATGAGCCGAAAATAGCTTGATTTTAGTTCATCTCGCGTTCTTCTTCGTAGTTCCAAATTGCATTTGCAATTAGTTTATGTTCACAGTGAATCCATGTTTGGAATTCTTGTCCTCTGTTCCAATTCAGCTATTTCTGGACTATGAGCTGAATTCTGGACTAAGGACTAAAATATAAATCCGGAGATATGCCTGAAAAAGATAGTATAGCATAAAAGTCAAAGAGTTTAGAGTACTTTTCAAGCATTAAATGCATCACCAATGACACGTATGAAGGAAAAAATGGCTAGAGCAACCAAATTTGAGTTTAGACTATATGTGAGTCCGCAACATACAGCCGGATATCTCCAGTTCAATGTCAAAGTGGGCTTCAGAAAAAGAACTGAGTCCTCAAAACATAAATTGTAGGTCATATTGTACATCACAGGGGTGCCCATACATGAAATCCTATGTGGTTGGAAAAACTGGGACAGAGATGCCGACAACAATTACTCACAATTGATAGAACTGTTTTAGTATAAAGTCAAAGAGTTTAGAGTACTTTCCAAGCATTAAATAGATCACCAATGACACTTATGAAGGAAGAAATGGCGAGAGCAACCAAATTTGAATTTGGACAAGACGTGAGTCCGCAACATGCAGCCGGATATCTCCGGGTGAATATCAGAGTGGAATTCAGAAGAACAACTGAGTCCTGAAAACAGAAATTGATGGACATACTGTACATAAAAAATGTGTGTTGTTGGGAAAAATATGATTGGGAATAATGGGGCAGAGATGCCGACAGAAATTACTCGCAATTGATAGAACATGCAACCGGATATCTCTGGATGAAATCAGAATAAAAGTCCAATACTAAACTGTTTTAGTATAAAAAAGTGTCATACAATAATTAAAGGGTGGCCGTTGCTAAGAGGCGCGTGTAATCTATGGCAAATTGATTCAACTATTCTAATATAAGTGCTTTACAGATGTCTGCTACCCGTCCTGTATGGTGTCTCCTAAATGTTAGATAATGGACTATAGCCTTCCTAGGATTCTTGAATGGATCTAGATCTGCAACAACGACACATTTAGGCCACAATAATGCCTTGTTCTAGCATTAAATGAGGCCTTTCTAATTATGTGAAGAAACCTAACATTGCGAGGCCTTCGAGTCTGTTTGCTTGCATAGGAAACAAAAAAATATCTGATAAGATGTCTGGAGGCAATAACACTTGGACCGCCTCCATGAGCCTATCTAGACGCATAGGAGACCAAATCGCAACATTGAAATACCGCAGTAGTACTCGAATAACATCTACTGTGTCATCAAAGGAAGGCAGTTGCGTCGAGCCGGACTTGGCCGAGTCTAGGACCTCGTCGGAGCAGAGAGGACCGCAGAGAGATATAACTATGACCTGCGAATAGCAAGGCACGACCATTAAATTATAAATTAAACATGGGAATGAAGAAAAAATTAGGTGTGAGGTTGCCAAGCGAAAGGAAATTGACCGGAGATCTCCAGGTGCCCCACCCAGACCGACGTTGTGTAGTCGAAAAGTTCAGGAGAATACTCAATAGTGTTCAAGGATATTGAAGTGTGAAGTTTGAGGGTGAGACACTAACAATAACAAATCGAAGGAAGGACCTCAATAAATTACGTTATTTACAAAAACATTTATCTTCAAAATCGAAAGGCCAATATCCCACAGACATTCTTGAATTGACATTTACAAAGCATAGAGTTTAAAATATCCAATTAATTTCAATATTCTAAGGCGCCAAAATTATGCCCGCCACCACGGCGAGGTTCAGAGGAGAAGATTTGTCTACTGCTGCAAAGCCAAACTTCAAGGGATTCCGCCTAACATAGTTGGGAACATCCTCATTTGACACTAGCAGTCCGGTAAGCCATGGGCAAAACGTGGAGGTCAAGAAGGTGTCATTTAAAAACCTAGTCCAAGATGGCGGATGAACTGCACTGAAGGGATCCTTAAGGACGTTCTTTAGTGGGGCATCGTCCACAAGCAAGACATCTTTAGAAGACCTGGGCATCGCCTTGTTGTTATAAACGATCAGGTCCTTCGGGAAAATTGGCTTTTTTGGATGGGATGGGAGCATAAACATTGACTTGTAATAATCGGCCTCTGTCAAGACTGTGACGTCTTCTGAAATGGCATCATCTTTCCTGCACAACTCCTGAATAATATCCACAATATTTTTCTCCAACACACTGCTCCAAAAAGAGAGAGTAGCCTTCATTCCCACGATATTAAGAAGTTTAGTGCAACCAAGCCTTACTTTGATGTCCCTCGGTTGTCCCTGTTTAAATTCCCCCATGTGCACAAGAACTCCATTTCAGTAACACGACATGATAAACCCGTTGTGTTGTTACCTGATCCTTATTTCTAGGCTCTCAGACGATCCTAGTAAGCATCTTCAAACCTGAACCCAAAATACGAGTACGTAGGCTGAGATGAGGAACTTGTACAGCTTAGAAAAACTGCAAATATACATACAGAAGTGTTCCGCACTGACAATCTTGAAATCCTCGGTGGAAGATTGAGCACTATATAGACAATGACACGTAAGTATGAATATATACATCAGACACCCGGGACAATAGGTGGAGTATCCCTAGAGGTCTGAGCTACACCAGCAACTTTTGCAATCTGTGTGGGATTTCTGTCACCGACATCCTTCGACTGTGTTGATCTTACGAAAACCTGAATACCAATAATGAAGTAGTCAGATATGTTCTTCGTAGAGTGAACTGTCCTGAGAACAAGCAAGAAGGTTTGATCGACAAGTATTTATTCACCTTATCTTCATGGGCCCTGGTCCGAATAGGAACCAGAGAAGGAGGTACTTTCGACACAAGATTCTTCGTGATTGCCTTCTTCTTCTCTTTTTTAGGCAGTTAACCTAGCGGTGCGGAGGGCTGCGCGGAGGGCTTATAACATGTAATTCACGCAATGTTTGTTGCATCGATATGTCATCCATTATATGATCGGTGTCACGCATTGTCAGATCCTCGCCACTCTTCAACACAACCTCTTGTTCAGGACGCGTCGTCACAGGGACTTCCTACGAGAGATCTCTGGCTACTCTGTGGCTGTCGTACCACGAATTTTTGTTTTTTTTAGTTAGATAGTTAGGGATGATTAGCATGGATCAATTAATTCAGTTTGGCGGATTAGTTACGCCAAAATTAGCCGTTAGACAGAATTAGGGTTGGGGGAATAAAGGACTACTCTAGGATCCTTAAGAAGGATAAAGTAGATCCTAGGGCCCGAATCTAACTTAGAGCCTCACCCTTGATTTCCAAGCTGGAGGCAACCGATCAACCTCAACCGGAGGCAACCGGGTACCCCAACTCAGGGTAAAAGGCTCCACCGAAATCAGTTAAGCGGAACCCCGGAGCGGAATGCCGGAGCGGAACCCCAGAGCGGACCCGTGTGAGGAAGACTCGAAGAGGAACTCCACACGGCGAAGACGAAGGCGAGGAACGCCCACAGCCGAGACGACGACCGGGAGGTTGGACCTAAGGCCGTGCCCGGATACCCTAAGACCGTGCCCGGAGACCCTACGGCCGTGTGAGAAACTCCACATGTCCGCTCAATAACGAAGAGTGCGACTGCTGGAGCGTGGACGCACAAGCTGGAGGCATCCGGGGTGAGCGCGGAGGTTCTCATCAAACAAGGAGAAGGGAGGGGCTCGGTAACAACGACGAAGGGTTGAGGCGAGGCGAGGAGACCTTTGCACGGAGACCCGAGCGGAGGAAGACGGTGTGACACCCGGGGCGAAGGTGCGGAGCAGCAGCAGTAGCTGGGAGCAGAAGGCAAGAGCGAGGAGCTGGAGGAGACGGCAGTATACGAGGAGTGCGGAAACCTTGTGCGGACCTTGTGCAAACCTTGTGCGAACCTTGTGCGGACCTTGTGCGGACCTTGCGCAGACCTTGTGCGGAAACCCTGTGCGGACCTTGCACAGACCTTGTGCGGAAACCTTGTACGGACCTTGCGCAAACCTTGTGCGGAAACCCTGTGCGGACCTTGCGCGGAAACTCTGTGCGGACCTTGTGCGGAAACCCTGTACGGACCTTGGCGGACATAGTGCGGAAATCGTGGGCGGACCAGCAAGACCCTCACGATGAGCAAGACCAGCTAGACCTCACGACGAGCAAGACCAGCAAGACCCTCACGACGAGCAAGACCAGCAGGACCTCATGACGAGCAAGACTAGCTGGACCTCACGACGAGCAAGACCAGTAGGACCCTCACGACGAACAAGACCAGCAAGACCACCAGCAAGGAGGGTAAACCCGACCAAGTTGGTGGAGCTTGTGTGAGAGGACCTCACCGGCAGGACCTCACCGGGAGAGTGCGGACCTCTCAGGCAAGATACAAACCGAGGAAGAGAGAAGAAGGCCGGAGCAGGAGCTGTGCGAGGGAAAGCATGGCTCTTTCAGTGGTAAAAGATATCTCCCCTCTTGTCCCAAAGAATCCTCTTGAGCTCACGGAGCTCAAAGAGGACCTTCTCCGCATGGGATGTCTCTCTCTCCTCGAGTTTTGCTGGGGGTTTTGTATCGAGACCACGGTGCAGGAGCTGCGTCAGGACCCCTTGCCAGAGCTAGAGGGAGATAGTATCCGCGCTTGCCCCGAACGGTGGACCATGGGAAGGTGGCAGGAGGTGTACGGATTTCCACGCCAGGGTGCGGGGTGGACGAGTTTGAAGAAGGAGTATGCCAAGGGGAGGTTCGGAGCCAAGGACGCCACGAACGACTACGGGTTGCAAGACTGCATGGACCCCCGTGCCAGACAAATCTTCTCATTCCTTGTACCCATCTTGTACCCTAAAAGACCCACCCGGGTCACCGTCACTTTGGCTAACACATTGTATGGAGCTTACTTGGGGGAGAGGACGGTGAACTGGTCCATCATCGTGAAGGAGGTAGTGTTGAGGTTGGCCAAGAGTGTGGGGAGCACCAGGCGTTCTCCCATCTGTCCATTCCTGATCCATCTCTATTATCACTTCAAGGAGACCACCCCAGATGAGGACCTCGTCTATGGAACTCAGCTCATGTTGGGGAAGTTCGAGGGAACGGAGTCGGAGCATGAGCCACGATTAGAGGGAGGGAGCAGCTCATCCCAGTCAGAGGAGGAGGCACCACCACCCCCCCAAGCGACAGAGGCAGCACCAAGGTGGAGCTCCTTCGACACGGACCCGTGCACCTATTCGAGCAGCAGCCACCAGTTCAGCTCTACTCGGACATAAGACTTACAAGGCCCCCGAGTTGGTTGAAGCTCTCCGGGTGTATGTGGACAACGTGGAGAGGACGTTGGGGCAGGTGAGTGGCTTGGTGGGCAATCCACCTAGCCATGGATTGGTGGCAGCAGTCAGGGAGAAGATGGGAGGTGCTAGTGACCTCCACATCATGGAGCAAAAGGTGGACCGGCTTAACCTCGACATGGCCAAGGTGAGGAGTCGGGCGTTGGAGGCAGAAAAGGGTTGGAAGGAGGCATGTCTCCAAGCCAAAGCCTTAGCACCAGCGTTACAGCAGGAGGAGGAGGCCTTGCACTTTCCACCCGATGCAGTGTTGAAGGCCAAGATGTTCGATGCCAAGTTGGAGAGAGATGGCCATATCTCTAGCAAGAGGGTAATCGCTTTCATGGTCGAGCAGACGATGAAGCTGGAGACAGCTTATGCTAACATGAGGATGTCGGTGAGTAACCTCATCTACATCATGCCCAAGATCGTGGAGGAAGCTGATGGCGCGGACGAGGATGACGATTCTGGGTCAGAGGTTGATTCAGAGAGGCAAGACTTGGTGTGAGCCGCAAAACCGGCCCACGATGTTGAATGGGCCACGCATCGCGTCCATAAAGGTTAACTAGTAGTGGAGATAGGTTATCCCATGGGTTAGCTCGTGGTTTTTGATCAAAATAGCTAAATAGCCTTCCATGGGCTAATTCCTTAACTAGGAACCACTTATTGGCAATCGCGGAATTTATGTAGTTAGCCAAAAAATAAATAGAAAGGAAAAAAATGAAGGAAAGGCAGAAAAGGCAAAAACAATAGAAAAGAATTAAAATTAGTAGTGGTGGAGAAGAACTTACGTCCTACCGAATCAGGGACCGCCATTGGCCTCGGTGAGGAAATCACGGGGAAAAGTTAGGAGAAGAAGAAGAAGGATGGTGAGAAAAAAGAAAAAAGAAGAAGGAGACCTTAAAAGCCATAAAAAAAATAATAACCAAAAATTCCAAAGGAGTGGGAAAGAAAAAAACCTCACCATCACTTGGTAAATTAGTCCTAACCCCAAGCAAGGGGAATTCAAGTGAAGTAGATTGGTTAGAATTTTTACCCTTGGAAATTAGCTAAATTAGCTCACTTATTGAGATCATGCACACCCATGTGGCATGGAGTCAAAGTTTAGATTTAGATATTCCTTGGTTAGTGGGACACCCACTTTTGTTAAATGCAAAGGTGGCACGGGATTAGTAGTCATAGGGTTAAAAGGCTTTGTAAGAAGCCATCATTAATGAAAGAAGGCCAGAGGCGGCGGGGAACATCCATGGGAACGAAGGAGAGCAAGGCTCGGGGGTTACCCCTGGAGAGGGGGATTATTTTTGAGAGTGTGCAAGGAATGTGTAGAGAAGAGAGAACAGCGAGAGAGACTGAGAAATTGAGAGAGAGCCGGAAGCCTGGCCACAAACTGGAGAACAAGGTTAGGTTAGACCAAGAGGAGCAAGATCAAGAGCTGCAGCAAGCACGACGAACAAGAGGAGCAAGATCAAGAGCTCGAGCAAGCACGACGAACAAGAGGAGCAAGATCAAGAGCTCGAGCAAGCACGACGAACAAGAGGAGCAAGATCAAGAGCTCGAGCAAGCACGACGAACAAGAGGAGCAAGATCACCGACCTGGAGCTGATGTTCGAAGACTAAGGATGGAGGGTGAACCGAACTAAATCAAGGAGCCCCTCCTCTCCCTCGGACCATTTCAACTCCTTGTGTATGAAGTGAAACCTAATTTTCTAAATACAAAAACCTCGCGGAAGCACTGCCAATTTTTTGCTAGAATTAGGGTTTGCTATACATTCGACTAAACAATCGGTTAATTGGTCATTAGTAAGTAAATGCAGCTGGAGGTTCATTCTTAGTAAGGTTGAAGTGGATTACTTATGTGAATGCATGTGGTATACACGTAAGAGTGTGGTGCATGATCTTGAATAAAATCATATGTTGGGTGTGCACTGCTGGTCGTTGGTTATGAGTTCATGATTGGGTCGCATGGTTAATTGAGGGCTGCCATCGTGTTAAGCAAGAAAAACTAATAAGACTACAAAAAACAAACGTCAAAAACGGAGTCATAATCACGAAGATAATGAAGAATTCAACTTTTAATATAAAAAGAGGAGCCTGTCTGCTGGACGCTGCTTTCAGGGTCGCACTTGGGCCTGGAATTGGTGGTTAAGGTGCTAATCAAGTTCACAAGGTGGAGTTGAACCTAATAGAGCTTTAAAACGATGAAAACGGAGCTTCGAGGCGGAGTTTATGCTTGTTTAAAAGTCGGGTTTAATTTAAGGTTGAATCTAGCCATCACAGCTTTGATCATTAACGAACCTTCTTAAGTGACACACCGTGGTTCACCATGCTTGTATGAATGGTTGAAGGATGCTTGAACAAGGGGCTGTATCCCACATGTAGGGTCTTGTGTTCAAGATAAGCCACCCCATTAGGGGGCGGTTTATTTGGCTCACACTTGGGTGACCAAGGCCTTCCAAAGGGGAAGGGTGTGATTGATCTGGATAGCCCGGTTCTGCTCTCGCGGACTCCACTTGTGAGAGTCATTGCCTGCCATTCCCCTTCAGATGTCACCACACAGGTATAGAGCGTGAGGAAGGAGCACACGGGTGCCACGATGGAGCCTCCGCGCACGGCTCTTCCTCGCCAGTTTTCCCTTGGAGACCCCGTCCTCCCACATCAACCGTTGCCCCTTTGCAGGGTATGTCTCCTTTCGGGAAGACTACTAGTAAGAGCTCAGCTTACTAGCATCTTCCAGTACGGACGGAGGGCAAGTTGGGACACACCTCCATTCACGAGGTCTTCATTGGGACTCCGAGCCAGGTACTGGTCCCTCCGGCCCGGTCTGAGCCCCACCAGGGCACTACCTCCGTGCTACTCACTCCGGTTGGCCCGGATGCCACGTTGACTTCGATGGAGGGCTTGCCTCCGTCATCCATGGCCGGTTTGGCACCCTCTTCATCCGTAGATATGTTATCCCCGCTTGGGACGCTTGCGACAGCCGCGGCTCTCCCGACTTCGAGCAAGAGCGCGAAGAAGCGGAAGAGGAGGGAAGAGAAGAGAAGACTTGAGGAGTTGACCCGGAAGTATGGTCAGATTCTTTGTTTGTAGGTTACTGTTCATTCTTGGACTTGGCCCCAAGTTGAACGTGGATTTGACTTGGTTTTGCCTTGGGATTTGTGTTTAGATGCCTTTGACTTTGCAGGTAGAGTTGGTAGATGGTGGCTGCGCCGTCAAAGGTAGTAAATGCTGCCAGGTTTAGTAGAAGGCATCCTTTGTGTTTGGACGCTTGTGTGTGTTTGCTGCAGTATAAGTGAGGAGCCTCGGGGCACCTCTCTTCACTGCTTGTTGTGTGTACTTTGCTTTCAGTTTAATTCTAAACCTACGCTCTCTGAAAACCTTCTATAGTTGGGAGAGCTCGGATTCTACATGACTGTGAGTACCATTTCAAGTAGTCCACTCCTCAAGTCCGTACTAACCGTCTAAGTCGTTGTTTCCTTGTTCCATCAAGTAGATTAGTCCGGGTGGATGGGAATAACAGGTGAGACAGGTAGGTGGTTAGTCGGGCGGGACTCTAACTCTGACCTTTGTGATTGTTTCCTTGTTCCATCAAGTAGACTAGTCCGGGTGGATGGGAATAACAGGTGAGATTACAAGTGGTTAGGGGAGGACGAGGGGGGAGTGACGGATGTGTAAGGGTCCTAGCGAGTCTTGAGTGACCTTCCGACGTCAGATTGGTGTCGGTTGTGAGGGCTCGAGTCGGTCCCTGAAACATCTTACCTCCAGCCGCATTGGATGTGGAGGGAGACTAGGAGGAGGACGGATAGTGGGCGGGTAGGCCCTTTGTTCACTTACATTACGCACCTCGTAGTTTCGGAAACACGGGTCTAACATCCCTTCGGAGAAATCTCAGTGATACCATATCCATCCAAGTGAGTGAGTAGAGTTAGAAGGAGAGAATGGGAGGAAGAGTAGCTGGTACTTGTGTCAAACACTAAAATCTCTTTGAGTCCATGAACCCTTGTTCATGGTGAAAAACCTTCTCCGGATACGAAAGTACCTGGATGTCTACAGTGTACATAGTGTAAAGTCATTCCCGTCCGAGACTCAGAGAGGACCGCAGTGAAGAAACCCAATGAGGACCGCAGTGAGGACCGCAGTGAGGAAGCCCAGTGAAGACCGCAGTGAGGACCGTAGTGAGGAAACTCAGTGAGGACCGCACTGAGGACCGCAGTGAGGACCACAGTGAGGATACCTCCCTCCCTTTTGGTAATGGGGAATGAAGTTTTGGTGTAACTAAGTCTAACCTTTGTAATTTATCTTTCTTCCTTTGTCTTGTGATGTAATTATTGTGGTGAATATAGTACTGTATAGTTATAGACTTGTTATTAGTCGTTGTAGTTTACGAGGATTCTTTGTGGGAACGAATGCCTTAGGGTATCTTTCGTGCTAAGATGTGAATACTTGCCAACGCGTACTACAACACTGGCTGTCGTCAAAGTGCAGGGGATTGGACATTGTCGTGTCATCGTGGAGATTTCACGATAGGAAACGCTGCCCATCCGAATGCGAACTTGTTTCTTCTGGAGAAGGACGCAATCAAGCGTCCAGAGTAGAGTAGCTGGTCAAACTAGGCGAGGCACAACTCAAAGGATGAGGAGGTTCATCATCGTTTAACTCCATGGGGTTGCTTGGGGTGCCCGAACCCAGGACCCACACGGCTGCGGCCAAAGACCGGAATCTAAAGTTAGTAACCGCTGATGGAGTCGGTGCATACAACACATCAATATCATGCAGCGAGTCATCAATCATTTGCGTCAAAGTGACAAAGTTAGTGTGAAAAAAATGAAGATGCAATACACAAGGAAATGACATCATACACCTAGAGATCTCTGGTTCAACGTAGGTGATGTCTGCCGGGCGTACTAAATTCAAACATTGCAATAAATAAGATGAGTCCTGAAGTATTGAGGGCGTCCGAAGCGAATGAACAGCCGGAGATCTCCAGCTCATGAAGATGCCGTAGGCGTCATATCACTACGGTGTAGTTCATCCTCGACATTGCCCTTGTTTGAACCCCTACGCCTGGGGTTGACTCAGTGATGTCAGTCTCCTATTCGTCCTCGGCAGCGCCGTCCTTAGCGTTGAGTAAGATATTGAAGTGGTACTTAAATATCTCTTTTGCATAAGAGTCAGTCTTTACTTTGGCATCTTCGCTATTCACAATCCTGAGGACCCGCGCGTCCTGAGTCTGCAAATTAGAAACTTCAATTATGGCGACATCTCAAACATATAACTGTATACAAACACAAAAATCTTTGACGAGGTATTGCTTGGGAAGGATGTCTTGCTTACCAAGCCAAAATATGTTAAATGTGGTCCTCCATTAATATTTACGACCACCATATCCTTTGTAATGAACCTCGTGAACAACAGATCGAGGACCGAGATCCTCATCTGGGAAACACCATCCCTCTTCCAACGCTTGATGGATTCGGCATGATTAGCCGCTGAAATGAAGGCGGACATTTCCTTGGGGTGGCCTTTGAAGAGCCTCTTAAATGATTGAGCAGGCCTCTCGCTCGCATCATATACATGGAGGAATACACAATATATTGTATCCCCGACACCAATATCTAGCGTCCGAAACCCATTAGCTTGGTGGGGGAAGTAGTAGACCACATGCGTTGACCACAATCTTGCCTTGCCCCTGGACTCCGTCTGCCGAAGTATCAGGTGCCTCTTCAATTCCAAGAATCTTGCTTCGTCGGTGATAGGAACCGACGGTGATCTGACTCTCGTCTGCCAGTCCTTCATGTCCACTTCGACATGGTCAAAAAATTTCTTGAAGTCGAAGAAATTGAGGACCTGAGCACGACATCTGTTGCAAGTCGTAGAGTAGGTATTCCTTCGAATAGCACTCACTTATAGCTAAATGTACCCAAAGTATCCGCTCTAAGTTTGTTCCCACAGAGACCTATTGTTCTTTACCTAACTAATAGGTGAAAACTAACTAACTAACTACCACACAATACCTCACTGGTTAGCTTTCCTATTCATCCCTTGATCTACCATCCGGATCCTTCCGGATTCCGAAGTTCTTACAATCCATTTCCAGATCCTACCGGGTCCCGAATAACTTGAGACGGAGTTTCTTCCGGAGTTTTTAAACCAGTGGCCGGGTGCCACTAATCCTATTTTGTGTAAGTGGCCGGAATTTCCACTGTCTTGTGACTTAAAGTGGCTAGACACCCACTGTCCCGGAACTAACAGTGGTTGGACACCCACTCTCCCTACTCTGCTAACCGGTGGTTGTTTTGTTGCGCTAGACCCACACTCTCACATCATCCAGGTGGTCCTCCGGATGCGGTCACATAGAGGTTGATCCGGACTACAACGACATTCCGGTTGGTACTACGATGGTTCTACTGAATGAGTGTTGCTCGTTTGTAAATAGACTTCCTTCTAGACATACACAACGGGCATTTTTCCTATCGCAAGGGGAAATTCTGGCCTCAATCGAAATCCACGTTCACATGGATATTCCGTGCCCTCGAACTACCAAGCCCACCCAAGCAGTACATTCCTTCCCCCCTCCTGGCTACTTCCGGTTCCTGCGGACTGTCAGGTCTCTACCTAATCTCTCCAACAGCTCTTCTGGGTGATCTTCCAATGCAAGCTCTAACCGGTCGCTCTAGATGCAATCTGTCAAACACTCATACATCAAAACTTAAATCACAATATACCAACCACAATGGATCCGTCCCCTCACAGGAAAGAAAACTTAATCACCACAAGTTCAAGAAGAGAAAATGTGATAGATGGAAAATACTCTTCATGAGAGAAAACAAGACAATGAGCTTACTAAAACTCATCTATTAAATATTAACTAAACTCCTGAATCTAAAGTCTACCTTATCCGCTCAAAATCTAGGAAATCTTATCGTAAAGGTAAAAAGATCTTATCCCTAAAAAAACGGAATTCAAATCTCAGATCCGGAATATGTAGATTTGAGATCCGGTTCTTCCGCTTCTAACTAGAAAACCAATTTAGGGTTTTCTTTAGCCTAGGCTTTGGTAGGCGGGGTGCAATCTTGAGCCCCATTGTTAACCGCTGTTAAACCTAGCTGACTGAAAACCCTAACTAAAGAGTAATCTGATTCTTCTTCCTAAGGCTCTTAAACCTCGAGGTTACCTCTTCTGCCGCCGTACTGGCCTCTGATTGTTCCGGAATGGAAGCTGGCACCTCCGGAGTGGAAGTTGGCGGTTCCGGCATAGACTCAGGCTCTTTATCCTCCGGTCCACAAGGCGTTTCCGGATCTCCTACTGTTGGTGTGTCAGTCTCTGGTGCAGGTGACCTCAGTTGAGTTTCTCATCCTTCTCCAGGCTCTCAGTGTAGAGCCGAGCCCGGTTGACTGTATCCACCGGAAAGTCGAAGGTGGCGCGAACTTCCATCAAGGCTTGAGTGAAGGCAGCGACCTTTGCTTCCGCCTCGGCTTCCGCTTGTTGGGCCTCCTCTTGAGTAGCCTCCGCCTTCTCTACGCTCTTCCAAAACTGGACATTGGTCTGGATGAGGGTGGTTTGCTGATGCTCCAACTGTTGGACCAAGTCTTCCCTGGTCTTCAGCTGCTGGAGTCGTGGGAGAAGATCCACGGAGTCGTTCGTCCCTACATCTTCCGTGATAGCCATGATCATAGTTGTGCACTCCCTAATCTTACCTACTTGGATCCTTGTCCGCCATACCACATGTTGGCAGAGCTCCGCAACGTCATCCGGAATGCGGTCAGTCATTATTGGGTCAAAAATTGGTCCTGACTCTACACCGGAGCTGTAGAGTTCGGTCGGTGGTGCTCTGAAGGGTGGTACCTTGGTCGGGCTCTAGGTCTCCATCTATCCAGAGGTTGGCTCGGATCTCCGGGTTCCGGAGTCTTCTGGACTGACCTGCTTTTCTTCCGGGATCTCCTGGTGACGAGCGAAAATGATGATGTCTACGACTTCGAGTCCTATGAGGCCTCCTTCTTGTCGTTTGTCTCCCACCTAGTGTAAGACTGGATGCTCAGCAGTTTGTCAAACTCGTCCTGCTCCTCCGGACTCTGCATCTTCTTCTTGGCGTATATGTGCGCCACGTAAGTTGAGAGAGGTGTTGCTGTCTTCCGGGCCTTGTGAAGGTTCTTGACCATCCGGTCGACCTGGTCTCTCATCAAGGCCGCCTAGTCCACCGTATGCTTTCCTCTCATCGTTCCCAGGATTAGACTAGCTAACTTCGCCACTACCCTCTTTGATTTCTTCAATAGGGTTTAGGAAGGCAATGACTAACCTGGCGTCCGGATCCGTTAGGTCGCTCAGGACCTACTCGTCTTTAGAATTGGCCTTCTACAGGAACTCTCCCTTCAACAGGCCGTCATTGCGCTCCGCCACCTTGACTATCCTCTACCGGAAGCCGTAGGTGTCCCTCTAGACAGTTGCAGTCCATTCTTCCGGATGCGCCCGGATGCATCTTTTGTACTAGTTTGGCGGCTTCCCCTCTGGCTCCGTCACCATCGCCTCACTTTGGAATGCCCATGGCGCTCCAAGAAGTCCGTTGCAGCCCATGAGCTCTAAGTAATTCTCCAAAATCCTAAACTCTTCCTCCGAAGTCGGTAGCTCCGGCGCCACTTTCTAGAGCAGTAGGGTTCCGGCGGCCGGAGTCTTGCCCTCTTCTCCGCCATCGGGCTCCACTTCTTGGTGTGCTTGCGCCTCGCTATTGTTCCAGAAACCCTGCACGCACCAACCTCACAAAGTCCCATGTTTCTAGACTACTTCTGTACTAGAAAATCAAAAGACTAAAGGCGCAGGAAAGCTGAAGAGAGCAGAGAGCGCAGGAAACGACAACCGAGAATGATGGCGCCCTCTGCTGGCATGTGTGTTATATATCTGGCACGATGTACCGATACCATTGGAGTCAAAATGATGGTTCCAGATCCAGATATCGTCCGGATCGTAACGACCGGTTCCGGACTCCACCGTATTCCGGTTTCCGGACTTCCGGAAAAGCACCGGAACTGTCATATTTAAGGATGCCATTTTAGCAGTGAAACCTTACTTCTACCTAGGACCTATTTATGTTATTAAAACAAAGCTTACTACCTAATTTTTTTAATTTTCTTCCATTTCTTTCCGGATCTAGTGCTAGTGTCCAGAAGCGAGTGGGAACGCCTTCCCACAGCATCTCTCGTCTTTCATACGAGATAGGATTTAGAAGTAAAAGTCGGGGTCTTCGACGTTACGCCACGCTTGAATATCTAGCATAATATGTACCTGGGCAACCTCACCCCAGTGTCTGGCAGAATCCTACAGGTGTATTTGTTGTCGAACAGGGACATGTCATCGTTGGGGGTGGCTTCGGCAGCTGCATCAGAAATGTGTTGATTCCAAATAGACACAAGGACGTCTGGAATGGCGTCGGTCTCCTTCTTAATCGCCTTCAGTCGGCCGTCCAGCCATGCTTTACCCTTGGCCGAGTGATTTGCGGCGTCCACCCACGACTCGAGCTGGGCCCATCCAATATTCTTCTCTTCCGCAAATTTGTCCCACTACTCCTTTGTGTATAGGACAAAATCAGCAGACTTTGAGGGAAGGGGGTGATTCTTGTATTTCAACATGAGCTCATTCTTCATTATTCGGATTCTCTTCTCCCGATTGGCAGCATTCTCGAGAGTTTGGGCCTACCCCAGCATAGAACCTTGGTTCGCCTGAGAAAGGCCTATGACCGTGGTGATAAGATTATCAAATGATGAAAGGATATGATTCCTAAGGCGAAGAAGATAGAGGAGAAGTTAAGAAAAACAGGTAGACAATGAGAGAGTAGACAAAAAATTGGTAGCAGGAACACAATTGAGGTGGATAAAAGAAAATGACTGTGAAAAGCATTGTTATGGACAAACAATATCTGATATGGATAAGAGAGTTTATATGGAGAAATGGTGAGAAACAAGGAGAATGAGAGGGTTATGGTTTAGAGATGAAAAGGGTCAGTTTAAGGTAGAGATATTGTTTAGGGGAAGTTTGATAGAGATTGAGCTAGGACATGATGTTTGTAAGAGGGACATCGAGGCTCGGAGCGGGGCAGAGAGGAGTAAGGAGACCGAAAATCAATTCTAGAAGTGTGAAATACATGTGCACTAAACATCCATCCCGTCATTTTCATGTGATATACAAAAAACTTGCCATGAATAAAATGTTGAGGTGGCTTTTTTAGTCTCACCGCAATTTGTGTAGAAGTGAAGGATAATAGTACCCTGTAGAGTGCTAAAGTTTATTTACACACCGTAGGGTATTAGAAGCAAAATCTGAAGGACTTGTTTAATCTCATTCCACGTGAAACTAGGAGCGTACATAAAGACATTTAGGTCCTGGTAAAATCCACATACTATGGTAAAGATGTAGTAGAAGTGCTTGCAATATGCCCACGCACCCTCTAGTCACGTGACTTGTTTGACATCTCCGTGAATTATGGAGAGCCACAAGACGGGAATTGGTCAATCGTCAACACAGCGTGAAACCTTTGAAATGCTACTAGACTGTAAAGTAATAATGCAGCCAAGAGCTGGAGGCGGCACCACAAGGATGTTGCAGATCTTTGCAGCTATTGATAGTGTAGAGACACAATTGTTATGGTATTTAGAAGTTAGAGCTTTAAAATTCATGCGGATATTCTTTCCAAATCTCATGGTGGGATAGTCTAAAGGATTGGGAGGAAGAAGGTAGTCCGTGAGATTCATTGAAATGCCTTTGCCGAATAGCTTTTAAGGATACATCTCCACATGCTTGGCAAGTCTGAAGCCGCTGCACTCGAGAGCTAGTATCTTGGACTTGCTAAGATTTGTGCCCTTCTTCAACAAGCAGACGTTTAGAGATGGGGTTTTAAACCACTCACGGTCATCGAGGGTTGTGAATACAATAATAATTATTATCTCTGTAGAAGAAAAACTGCATCTTCTCTAATCTAGTCTTCTTATAATTTTCGTGAGGCCAATATAAGTTGGAGTAGCCATAGGTCGCCTATGCTACAGAATCCTGGCTACACATTTCTTTTTGCCCTACATGACAAAGCAAATTTTTGTTGAGGTCTTAGAAAGTCTTGCAATGTGCCATTTCTCCTCGTCACAATGAGTCTTGTGAATAGATTTCACATTTTGCACAAAAGGCAAAGAAGCCGGAGTCTTAGACAAATCAACCTTGGTTGGAAGAGGTCTGTTTTTGGAGGGCTTGTCAAAGTCATCAACTTTGAGATCAACAAATCTCATATTATTATGCCATCTCCTAAGCCATGGGCGGGAGAAACAAATCTTGTCTGGGCGATAGGAGTCAAATTGAGAACACGGAGGGAGTTTTGTTTTTCGTATCACCAAAAAAATTCTTCAAGACCTTCTAGATGAGGATCCCGTGTGCAAAACATTTCCACACAAGGAACTGTGGCATGAGCCGCACAAAGAACCTTCGCATTCCCGGTGTGCTGGGCAATTCGATAGGCAATACAAAATTGCAGTTTTTTTCTGTCAGGACGAGTTCCCGGCTTCTCACCCTTAAGAAACTGGTAGTAGGCAACCATTTGCATGAATGTGCGGACCATGTCATCAACAACAACGACATACAAATTGTTCCCTCTTATGCCAAACAGTTGTAGCCTTTTGCTATGAACCGTCTATGTTAAATTACATATCGGCATTTCCGCCATCTTAACATCGGACATATCCTTCCATGAGGAATTTTCATTAGCAATGACATGGCAAGTGAAGTTGAAAGTGCACACAAAGATTCAAAGTGACTATAGTAGTGTAGGGGAAGACGTAGTAGTGCGTGGTCAATGTCAGCGACGCTTAGGGACTAGAACTAAACATAATCATTTGACGCCATCAACGATGAATGCTATATTCTGGTGGGCTCTTATAGGCAGCTGACGTCCGCATTGCACAAGCTCTCATAGAAATATTATACTATCCAATAAATGCTAAGGACTACACTCTTGAAAGCGTTAATACTCGCATAGGATGAGGGGAGAGCGTGGGCAAGAACTTTGCCGATGCCAGCTACGTTCAATTGGCAGAAAAAACAACATCTGCACGGATACTGTGAAAAGGCAGCCAATATCGGCGGCCTATAATTGGGATAGGAGAAAAACCAAAGAAATGAAAATTCTCAAAAAATCATGGAAAAAAATAGAAAAAAATAATTTAAAAATGCATTGCCGATGTCGGCAGTGCGTCATTGTAGAACAAGAAGGGAGAATTAGTAACAAAGGAGATTGCACTACCAATGTTGGCGAGCACATAATTTTGACCTTTATTTATGGCAGACTTCCCCAATGGTAGAAGGAATTTCTAGAAGAAGTCTCCGACATCAACACTTTTCTTAAGGGCCTATCATATATTTAGAAAATGAACTTTCAAAGGGGTGATGATATCAACATTCTTCTAGGAGGCCTTTCCAATGTTTAAAAAGGAAACCTTCAAAGTAGGTGGCGACACGGGTAACCCTAAAGAGGGCCATCACACTGTTTAAAAAGGGAATTCCATAAAGGATGCTGACATTGGCACCGCTTCAGAGGGCCTTTCCAATATTCAAAATGGAACCTCTAAAAGGGACACCAACATTTGAACCCCTTTATATGATCTTTAATGTTTATTATTGAAACTTTAGAAAGGCATACCGAAGCACGACATCGGCATCTCTCTAGGAAGCCCCTCCAACGTTTGGAAAAGGAACCTCCAAAAGAGGTGCCGACATGGTACCCCTTACGAGAGCTTTTCCAATGTTTAGAAAGAATATCTCCAAAAGGGGTACCGACAACAAAATCATACTACAAGGCCCTTCCAATGTTTATTAAGGAAACTTCCAAAATGGATGCCGACATCGACACTCCTCCAAAAGGCCCCTCCAATAATTGAAGAAAACCTCTAGAAGGGCTGCAAACCTTGGCATTTGTTTAGGTAGGTCCTTTCAAAATTTTTATAAATAAACCTCGAAAAGAGGAGCCGACATTGGCGCCCCTCAAGAAGAGCCCTAAAATGTATATTAAAGAAACCTCCAATAGGGCAACCGACATTGGCTACCTCCAGAGTGTGCAATTATGCTCTAGATAATTTAAAAGGAATTCCGAAATGATATTACGCTTTATCATCGGATGTTGTATGTATGAGTTATTTGCGGATGAAGTTATGACTTTCAAAACTTCATCTGTTGATAACTCATCCGTAAAGTGTTGGATGATAAAATGTGATACCATTTCGGAATTCTTTTCAAATTTTCTACAACGTAGTTGCACACTCTAGAGGTAGCCAATTTCGGCTGCCCTTTTGGAGGTTTCCTATATATATATATATATATATATATATAAGAAGTTGTCTTGAGGGCGCTGATATTGGCTCTTTTTTTTAAAGTTCCATTATATACATTGAAGGGGTCCTCTAGAGAGATGCCAATGTTGGCGGCCCCTTTGGAGATTCTCCTATTATACATTGGAGAGGTCGTCTTGAAGGGCGCCGATATCGGCTGCCCTTTTGGAGATTCCCTTAATGAAAATTGCAAAGGCCGTCTAGAGAGGCGCCAATGTCGGCAGTTTCTTTGGAGGTTTCCTTTTTAAACATTGGAGCTATCCTCTTCAAAGGTGTAGATGTTGGCATATGCTTTGAAGTTCTAAAAAAAAAGGATTTTTTGGAATGGTATCAATGTCTCCATGGTTGCTAGAGTAGCGGACTTGAACGCGGACATTCAAATTCAGCCTACGCTTTCTAGGTAGCAAATATAAGCAGTTGCTAGTTTAGGTCAATTGTAGTCTTCGAAATTCTCCCAGCTAAGTGGTTGTCGTCAAGCAAGGGCCGTATAGCATGTTTCAGGTCCCCGTTCAGGAGCTGCAGATATCGGCTGCCTCCGCATTGTGACGTGCCATTACCGTGTTTCAGAACATTAGTATTTTTTTCTCATCCTTCATTGCCTCGTTTGCTGATGTAGTTTTACTTCGTCAATTTCGAAACAATTTGGTAATATCGTTCCGATGCAACTCAGATGTTTTAAGAGCAATTTTCTGATAAGTCAATTGAGTGGACAACAAAGAATTGCACGAGGTGATTAACAAAGTTGTAATGATTATGAAGAAAGAGATGGCATCTAAGTTGACGAAGTTGCTGCCAATTGCGGACCCTAAGTATACTCCACAGTTTGTTGAATAAGTCAAGCCACATAACTAGAGTCACAAAGATGAGCCATAGATGTCTTCAAAAAAGTTGGGATACCTCTCAACCTTTGCAATAGACGTGGCCACAAAGGTCAAGTGGCTAGAGCGGTCGAAGAAGCCGGCTTCTTTGTGCGTTTTGGTGAAATTCCCTACAGGAAAATTTGCAGACCATTCTTTTTTTGAGTAGCTAATGAAGGCGACTTGGTTGGCACATGTTTGTTTCTATACCCCCAACAATTTTTATTCTTAATTAGTTCATATGACCTCATTAGAGATGCTTTTGTAGCTTTCAATTGAAGTAAAGGCCTTGTTTAATTTTACATTATTTGAACTTGGAGTAACAATTGAATTTCATCATTTAGGCTTTTGAAGAGTGTATGATTCCATCAATTAAGAATTACAAGGAGCGCATGCGCATTTAGCTATAGAACTTGGCATTTATGGATAAATTGGGTGTGAAGGGTGTATACAAGAACCGCATTGCAGAGTTGTAGTTCGGACTCTTGTAGGCCATGACTCGGGTCTTATACACATACTTCTTCTACATCATGTATATAAAGAAGGCAGCGTTAACAACGCGTGCGTATTTTGAAAGTTGTCTAGACTGTAGTGGTGATAATTCCATCATAACCGAAAACATCCCAAAGAAGTGGGCCCACTCGCACTAGCATAAATGCGGGTGATACTTCGACTACCTAGTGACCAAGCCCCTATTGTTGACATCAAACTCTTAAATGGCATTTAGTCCGATTAAGTTGGCACTGAGGTTGTGGTTCCTCCGCCGGATATTGAGACGTCTGTGAGGTAGACGAGAGAAAAAAAAGGCGGTTGAAGCTAACAAGGCTAAGATAGAGAAAGCAGTGGTGGAGGCAAAAATAGCCACGGAGGCTGAAGCTGCTATGAAGTTGAAGGTTGTGGTTGCCAAGGCCAAAGCGAGCATGAAGCTCTTTGCTCAAGTTGCTATTGCTGAGATGATAGCAAAGGAATGCCGCTGACAATGAGGCCCTCGTAGCAGTGGAATTGAGAGTCAACATATGTATCATTGATCTAGTCCACATTCCCTTGTCTGTTGCGGTCACTACTTGGAGCCATCACTCTGGCCCACCACCATCGATATAGGATGAATGAAGTCCCCTCTTCTTTGTTACATAGAAATTGAAGAGGAAGGTGGCGTTCGGTAGATCTACTTCCCACTTTATTTTATCACATCCTACTTCAATCTTTATCGAGCCCACGTCTTTAACGAAGATAATAGAAGTGTTGTCTGGTGTTCACAATTGTCTACCGAATCTGAACAACTTTGTCCTTCAATGTCAGTTTACTCATTTTTTTGTCTTCACTCCTGAAATCCATGTCAGAGTTGCCAATTAACGCAACACAAGTTTGTAGAGAGTGTGGCAACATCGGCACTGGTTCCACAGAGATGCTGCAGTGCGTAGCAACACTTCAGTAAAGAGAGTGCTGACATTGACATTGATTGAAGGAAGTAATGACTTTGGATTGTCACTCCATTTCTAACTTGATGTGGCCTTTCTGATCAAATTGCATCACTGCATTGTTTTAGAGTCGTCAATTTTGAGTTCTTCTCTTCATCCGATTCAAACTCAATAATAGTTCTATTCAAACTCTACAACGGATAGAATTCTCCAACTATGGAAAATGTATACACTACTCTCGCACTACTCAACACGCTCTTCCCCTCCGAGTAACCTTCAAATCACTCTACATTAGTTCATGTGGATCTTTGCTATAGCAATCCAATTTGTGATCCCTCACTATGTCCATTGAAGCTATAATCCTAAACTTGAGTTCTTCTCAAGGAAATGAATCAATTACCAATATTGGTTCCACATATATGGTTGGAGTCCCTCAGTCTAGAGAACTCACGATTAAAATTTCCACGTAATTCAAATTCACAGTCTCACTCTTTAAATCCCACTTACTTGTTGGATAGTTATATGTCTTGATGAATAACTAGTTGAGATTCTATTTGGAATCCAACTTTGCTCTCCTCATTTCGTGCAAAGAATCATTTTCATCAAAGCCCAATTCATCCACGATCATAGGGTAGTAATACCCATTTGATCAGTCATTCTCTATTCTAATTTCACTTCTAGTGACTACTAAGTACATCTTAACAGCACTTCAATCTCCAAATCTTCTCCAATTTCCACGACTATAGGACCCTATTCTAAACCTTCACTTTTACTTTTACTTTTACTTTAACTGTAAAGTTTCCTAAACTTTTATTTTTTATCCTAAAACTCTCTACTTTTTGCGCTTTGGGCTCGTGAACGAAGGCTCGCCACTCCCCGCTCGTGACTATACGCTCGCAAAATAGCTTTCCCCTCATGGAGGATACAAATTGATTGGGAGTAAGTTTCTTAATGAGTGAATGCTCCCCAATGATGGACATAGCATGTCTCATCCTAGTATGTTCCTTCACTACCTTAGCATCATCATCATCAGCTAGAGAGTCTTTTGTATCCTCCATGATCTCTAATGAATCTTTGGCAGCCAACTTTCAATTCGGGGATGGGTTCCCAATGAAGTGAGTTCAAATGCAAGTGCAGGCAGGGAGACTGGACAGTGAAGAAGGCGTAGGAGAGGCGGGGCCCAACTGAAACAAGATGTGATCTAGCCTGGGCCTACAAAATTGATCAATGCAGTACTGGATTTTTGAAGTGTCTATTTCCAGTCTCCCCCTCAATGCATTAAGTTAAGTAAATATTAATTCCACAGAACATGCTTATGAGCTCAGGAGAGGAGAACAATGCATTTTGTCAAAGAAAGGTTTACAGAAAGGTGCTATTCAATTCACTAGGTCTACTCGCCACGCCTCTGACAAGTCCCTCAGAATAATCTGCTGATGCTAATTTTTTATCCTTTTCTTCTCGGCACGTAGACTGTGGCAACGCTCTCCACCATCTATGGGGTTGCACAGCTCTCCACCGTTCTTCACAGGAATAAAATACAAGATCCTTTTCAATTTGTTCCATCAAAAATTATTTGTTTAAATGTGGTTTGTAGTGGAGTGCAAGGTTCGCGCTCGCAGACCAGGTCAGGATCAAGAGTGTGAAGTTTTCATAGCCGACTGACCTAAACTGAACCAAATGCTCTTGCAGAATGTCCTATTCACTGTTTACAAACCGGAAAGAAGAGAAATCGCCTTCAAAAGAGTAAAGCAGATGCCAATTGCTGACGGAGTAAGTTGCTTAGCTGTCACTGACTTTGTGAGATCGGCTCTTAACCCCTAAAGGACCAAACGTCCCCCCGGGGTCATTTTGGATTTTGGGCATGTACCTACAATTAAAAAAAAAATCCTTTCTAATTGATTTTTTTTATCAAGATAGGATTTGATAAGAGCTTCGTGGAGATATTTTTTTATTTTTTTTTGGATTTGTGGTTTGAAAGTTAGTACCACTTAAAGCCAAAAGTGGGACTTCGGGCACCTCCAAAAAATTTTACAAAAGTTTCTATTGACATTGAGATTTTTCACACATATAAAGAGTATTTCCTTATTTAGAAATTTTCAAAAATAATTCTTGTCTTTAGTGTAAAAAGGCATTCTATTCCAAGTCAAACATTTTCACACATTGTTGGGCAACGGGGGAAAAAAACTTCATCTTTTCTACATAAAACCTAGAGATCTTCATATTTTTCACTTTTTATTTTTTCAACAACAATATGTGGTGAAAACCTTCTTATTGACCGTTTGGATTATCATTTAAATACATACGTAGTTCACAAAAAAAAAACGTGAAATGGCAATTTTTGAACCTCCACTCCTTGCACACTTGTTTTGAATATGCTACACCCCTTCTTTACCTTTAAAAATTGACGCGTTGGGAAAAAACATCATGCTTAAGACAATGGTAAGAGATTTAGACCTTGTACAATGCAAAAATTTGATACAAAATGAAGTCAAAGTCAGCTGATCTACTTAATGCAGGGATGAAAATGAACCATTGTTTTGACTTTAAACACTAAAATCTATCAATCCGTGAGGTGGATTGCAACCAAAATTTGATGGCATGTTTATATGGAAGTCCATTTCAAGATCTTACGGTTGAAAATCCAAAATTCACTTTAAAATGTGATTTTCATTTATCTTTTTGACAGTGGCAGTTTTGGACTGGTTTAGAGTGAAATAGGTCGTGGTTCTTTAGGGGTTAACCCCTAAAGTCGAAAGCCCTCAACACTGCAAAAAATCCTCAAAACTACCCTCTTTTTATGCAAGATGTAAATTTTCAATTTTTGACAATTTTTGAAGTATGTAACCGTAAGATCTAGTACCTAACTTGTACATGTACATGCATACCGAATCTTAGATTCAAATTCCTCACCATTTGTGAGATCGTAATGTTCAAAGTTGAAAAAGAAGATTTTTTCCTTGTAGAATGGAAAACTAATGTTTTGGGGGCCAAGAAAACCATTTTTGAAAGGAAAGTTGACATGAGGCTCTTCAAATTCTTGTTCCTATGTGAGTAAGGAATATGTCCATATAATTTTTAACCTCATAGGACCTATAAAACCTAAAGAAATGCTTAATTTTTCTCAAGGAGGTATGCTGAAATACAAATACAAATGCCCATTTTCAACAATTAAAAAGGCATGTAAAAAATTATTGGATTGAAAATCCAAACGGTGAGATCATGCTTTACTACCTCTTTTACATGTACGAAAAACAAAATTTGAAAAAAAGTAAAATCTCAATTTTTGGTGAATTTTTGAAGTTACTGCGATCTAATTGATTTTGGGCAGATTTTGAGAATGAATGAGCATATACCGCAGTTTTGGGCAGATTTCAGCATGCCCTAACAGTGTTTTCAAACTTTGACCGTGAATATCTCCTAAAGTATGAGGAATTTTGAAGCATGAATGGTGTCATTGGAAAGGTATGGGAAAACTCTACAACCTGCAAAAAGTTGTAATTTCATAATATCTAAATTTAGTAACTGAGAGCCTGACCAGAGTCAGATCGACCACAATCTGGTCGATTTCTCCTTTAGGGGTTAAACGAGTGGGAGTTAGATATGAACTTGTTCTGTTTGTCATTTTTCTATTAGTTCCACAATTTTTATATATTTCCATTCACATATACAAAATTTTGAGGCAATGAAATTTCACAAGCTTATAAAACTCTCACGAGCTTTTCTTGGAGGGGAGGTAAACTTGTCCCCTATTTCATTTTTGGATTAGTATTTGTTCTAAGTAAAGAAGAACCTCCAAGGATGATTTGGGGCCACAAGTCCCAAATTTTTCAAATAAAATTCCAAAAGAAAACTCTCGACCCCCTAAATGAGAGGGCCAAAAAAATGACCCCATGCCATTAAAACAAGGACCCCCTCCGGAAAAAGCTTGTGCCACCAAAATAACAGGGTCCTTTGTTCTTCAAGTTTGTGTAGAAGTTCAATGCAATATTTCTTTTATTTTTAAATCATATACTAATTTATTTTTTTCACAGATGTTCAGAATGCAAGACTCAGCATCAACATTGATATCTACTGTTCAATGCTAAAATATTAATAGATTATTTCTATATAGTAGTGTTTTAGCAAGATTTGGATATTTCTAAGAAATTTGGCTACATTGCAAAATGATTCATTGAATTTAATTGGATTGTAAAATCAATTCATTGCATTTATCATTCATCCTGAGAATTTTAATTGGATTGCAAAATCAATTCATTGCTTTTATGTATCCAATCAGAATTTATTTTCTCTTATTTCATATATGTTAGTTCTAATTACTGTTATATACTAATAACGGTATTATGCATGTCCCTTCTAACATTGTTTAAATCCTCGAACTCCAAAGTCCCAAGGTGAGCTATTAGACATATAGGGCAACTACCTACACTACCAATTAAGTCTTTCAAAAGTGAATTTTCTAAAACTCTTAAAAGTCTAATGTCCATTTTTGGGTTGTTTGGGCATGTTAACCTAATAGCAAGCGCGACAAGCGACCTCCAAAAAAAATTTAGAGGCAAAACAAGATGAGCATCTAGATGAACCCACGTCACAAAAATTGATGCAAGCATTGGCAAACTACAATGGTTTCAGTGACGCGGGGTCACAAGGAAGTGTACCCTCTTTGTAGACCATGTTCTGCATAATCTATCACGCTTGTAGATTCTCCCAGGCCTTCTGAGCTCATAGGCTTTGAAGGATTAAAAGATGGTAAAATCAGATTCTTTGTAAGAGTACAATTTATTGAGGGATCCTGCATGTAGATTCTAAAGCGATTTTGTATAGACAAGTACACTAAACATCGCATTAAGTGTAGTCACACAAATAGTGTAATTATCCGACTACACTATTTGCGAACAAGTTCACAATTAGTGTTAGCTGTGGCAAGCTTTTTCATACACTAGTAGTGATTTTATTCACTGCGACAAGCTTTTTCATACACTAATCGTGCACAAGTAAAAAAAAACACCCATTTTTACTGCAATTCACATATAGTGTAATGTTTCACATTTAGTGTAGTGTTGTGTCATTACACTAATTGTAATTCTTACATTTAGTGTAAGGGTTTGTATTTAGTGTAGATGACACTAAATGCGATGTTTAGTGTAGTACTGAGTGGGATGTCAAAATTTCTTCATTTCCACATTAAAATAATAGATTTTGAAGAATTAAAAAATCATAATTCTTTAACGTATGCGACATTTAACTAAATCTGGACTTTCAAAAGTCCACATTGATCAAAGTCCATATTTAGTTTGATAATATACCATGTGGGTTGCTTCATCGTATAGGGGGAGTACCCGATTCAACGGGCTCTTCCTTGAGATTTAAGCAGATGACTTGAAGCATCAAACATGAAACATCTATCTTGAAGCATTAAACATGAAACATGTATTAGAAGTTGATAGTAGTGGAAGCGATTGGAAGAATGAGACAAACGATACGAAGCATAGTACATGCATTTTAGACGGAAACATCGGAGGCGCACCCAATCCGGACTGGGAGATTGGGGGAGCACCCGAACCCGGCGAGGAAATAGGGGGAGCACCCGATCCGAAGTGAGAGACCAGAAGAGCAATCGGTTGGAAGTAAAAGCGTCACACATTCATAGCATACAATCAGTTATAGTAGAACAGAAAGTGTTTGAAAAGGCTTCATTATTTGTGGATGCAATGTAAGGCGATGGTGAAAATGTGTCTTAAAAATATCACTCTTGTGAATTTCGGATAAAGTCTTTCAGGTACAAGATGAACGTTCAAATTCCTCGGACATACAATTCGGTCCCTTTTTGGAATTGCCCGTGTCTTTGAATTTGCCTTAGTGGACCAAGAGGCATATACAACGCAGTTACAATCCCAAAGACATGGACGACGGCCGGGCTCCGGTACCCACGTCGCTTCCCAGCATCCTGCATGCTTCTGCTTGTGCTCCTTTATGGCATTTCTTGGCTCCCAGAACTGAATGATAAATTTTCCGTACTCCTCATGACCTTGCTCATTATTAACAAATGAACATGTTCTCTCCATCCAGACAAGATAAATATCAGGGTCAGAGGGACGGAGGAGGACCCATGATCCCGCTATGATATGCCGCCATGGATTCAAAGCTTCCTTCGGCCTCTCCTTGAATGACCCGCAAAAAACTTCAGGTACCCGATCTTCACGTGTGACATCCCCATTAGTAATGAGGCACAAGGGAGCTGGAACCGTTGCTCTCCAATCATGATTTGGCCAAAAGCCTTCTGCCAACACGTTTGGAGTGGGAGGAAGGGATTTTTCAAGTTCTTCAAGTATTCTTTTCCAGTAAGCGATATAAGGCGGCTTGTCGTTCTCCATCCAGCGCACTTAACCATCCCTCCCTCCCAGAATGCTATATAAGCGCGAATTCCAGACTGAATCATAGACTTCTTATCCAGCGTTTTTGTAGCCTTCTCTTTGGCCTTGACTTGATTGCCACGTTTGGAAGGCTCCTCGTCTCCCCACAATCGCCTAAAAGGCACCGGCGTTGGCTTACCAGAAGGTATCATGGGTCTCCCGTCAACATCTTCCTTCCAAAGCCGAACTCGAGGTTGGTTTCTAAGGAGCCAATGTGCATCAACTGCATTTTCCTTATACCGCATGATGGGCCAGCCGTCTTCATCTACGTAGAACTTAAAGAGGTGTTGATCTTTCGTGCCAACGAGTCTGTCACCACGATCACGTATATAGCCCTCTACAAATGATTTGAAATCGGCAACCTCTTGAACAAACTTGGGCATGAAACTCAAATCCTGCGACTTCATGAAGGATGACATCAAATCAACGACTACATAGGTATTCTCACTCTTCAACTTCTTGGACAAGTGGCTGAAGTAAGCATCTATATCCTCATGGGTGTGCCCTACCAACAAAAATCCAACCTGGATTTCCTTGAACACCCCTCGATAAGTCAACATGGATAAAAACGCGACGAGATACTCGTTCTTATTATCCTTTGCTGAGTTGTCTAACTGCAAGTACAAATTTGTTGGAAGAGGGACCGCCTGAGTGGAGTGGTCGATATCCACTCGAGGTAGGAGGTCCATACATCTAGACTTCCCTCTTTGCATTTCAGCAAACATCGAGTTTGCCGGCTCGTAAGGAAAAAGTTTGCCTGTTATACGAATGGGTGGTTCTTCCAGACACCGAAGCAATTTTGCAATGGATGAAATAGTGTAGTTTGAGTCTCCTGGCCACAAGTCAGTGGAGTAGTGAGCATATGCGTCGTCCCCATGACCATGAGTGACTATGCCAGTGACGTTCATTGGAAGTTGTCCAAGAGCTGCAGTGAACTTCGTGGCAACTCGCATACGTGGGATTGCGGTCTTCGTTGTATCCATCTTATCGTGGATTATGCAAAGAATCTCTCCCTTATTGCGCTTGGACTCCTCTCTCCAGCTATGGTACACACGCCTACACGAAGCTTGAAGGTTCTAGTGCTGAGTTCGTTGTTTCACAAAAGAAACATATTCTGCAGAGCCCTTCACCGACATGTTAATAAACTGCTGTAGAGTGTCGCAAACGGTGCACTTCGCAAAAGAACTACCAACTGGCTTCACCGCAACATCGTTGAAGAGATCCCTCTTCATTCTACTAATAGCTGACTGTGATATCGTGGGCAACCCCAACTCCGTATTTGTCTGCGACAATGTATAGAATATATTAATCGGAAACATAGGCAACCCAAGCACTCCCACGTGTGCAAATCGATGAAGACATCATACATTGCGAAAGTGAAGAAAATATTAGCTAAATAATCCCATGGGATATAGGATCGGACTCCAGAGACCGAGTGCGCACCCGATCTCTCTCCGACTTGCTATAAATAGAGTACCATGAACACAATACAATACCTCGTTAGCGTCGGCCCGGATCTTTTTCCAGCTATGTCCGGATAGCAGAAACTTGAGTGTGTCCATCCGCTCTGGCACAATCGATCGCATTTGATGAGGCATCTGATCAGCGTTCTCATTGATGATTGTTGTAATTGAACCCATAGCCTGCACAGTACCGAGGCGGGGACGTTGGACGCTTTTGTTCCCGTGTGTTGATGAGATAATGCCCAGTTTATACTGGTCAATATATTTGTGAAATGTCGACTTTGCGATACCGAGAATCTTGTACCATGTTATTGCGCAGACATCCCAACCGAGCAATGTGACATATTGTCTTTTCCGAGTGTGGTCCAAGTAACAGAGTTGACCTCCAACAGATCTAATCTCGTCGATCGTCGAAACTCTTCAACCAGAACTTCTACCGGATTAGGAGGGTATCCTCAGGACGGATTAGGCGGACGCATTGAGTAGGGCAACATGACTCCGAAGTGATCCTTTGAATTGCTTCCGGCATAGTCTTCTTAGAGTACGCGGCGAGCTTCTCGTCAGTTTGCTTCCGGCAACAGATAAACCGGTACGGTGCTTTGGGACGACCACCCAGGTGTGCATTCGGGTCCGCTGGTTCCGGAAGTCGAATGAAATGATCGAGTGTCTCGCTTAGACCGCGCCCACCTTCGAATTTGCACTCCGAAATTGGCCAACTCTGATGACTCATAATGTCACCACGATCCCCAATGAAAACGTCCAACACCGTAACGCCAACGTTCCCCTCCCCAAGGGAAATATTCTCGAATGGCTCAGTAGCTAGGGAGCAGTTGACCCTACCTGTGGCCGCTAGAATACCGTTGTTGTTATACCGCTTTATCACCTTACCCACTTAATCTGAGGTAAAAAAGGAAGAAGGATTTGGGATTGAGAAGAAGGATCACCGTGCAGATCAACAGGAACATCCTTCGATGGAAGGACTAAGCACTCTGCCATCCAAAGGACTGTCCTACCAATAGAATTAGCCAGGACGGAGATGTCGTCCTGTTGTGGGTGCATGAGAAGATAACGAGCCTCTAGGATGATCTCAAACACGCTAATTAGCATCAGATTGGCCAGGTGAAGATGAATGTTGACACCAAGCCAGTGACTGGTCGGAGCAGCCTCAATGACAACGCCCTCTCCAACCACACCATGACGAGGGTAGACAAGAGAGACTGCCTTGCTCGGTACGAATTCGGAGCGCGGTCATGGGGGAAGATTTGTGAAATCAACGGGAGGCGTAGGTGAAGTAGTCATCGATCACGATCTGCTGGAACAAACAGTTCCACACGATTCGATTATTCCTGCGAAATGACAAAAGTAAGTGGAGAAGAAAATGTGAGTTTAAATCAAGGCAGAGAGACATGGAGCACTCGTCCCCTACTGAGAGATGGAGAGCGCACCTGATGATCACCGAGAGATCGGAAGCGCACCTGATTACACCGGGGAATGGAAGCGGACCAGATCACCACTAGGAGATTGGGAGCACACTCGATCCCCAAGTCGCGATCGCGAGAGCACTCAATAACCACTGGGAGATCGGGAAGGCACCTCATCCTTCGAAGGTGATCGGGAGCGCACCCGATCGCCCACATGAGAACAGGAGCGCAATCGATCCCCCGCAAGAGATCGGAGGCGCACTCGATCCCCCACATGAGATCGGGAGCGCACCCAATCCCCCGCAAGAGATCAGAAGCGCACCCGATCCCTTAAAAGATATCGGAGGCGCACCCGATCCCCCACATGAGATCGGGAGCGCACCCGATCCTCTAAAATAGATCGGAGGCGCGCCCGATCCCCCGTAGGAGATCCAGAGCTTGACTCCTCTTCATTGCTAGATCGAGTGCGTGCCCGATTTCAGAATTTCTAGAATTCCTATGGACATATGGAAATACGGATACGTATGGATATATGGATACGTATCTACAGTAGCAACCCAGTTCATGTTACAAACGTCTATGGGCAAACCCGTGAGTGATACGGTTTGCTCCCGCACGAGATTAATCAAGAAGACTGAATGACAAGAGATTGAGCAAGAAGATGTCACGGAGACAATCGAACAGACATCCATGTCAAATTTTATGCATGCTAAAAATCGAGTATAATAACTGGCATAATAATATAATGCAAGAATAGAGGTGAATGCGATCAAGACTGTGGGATCGGGAGAGCCCCCAATCGAGACTGTTTTGGAAGATCCTGAGAGCGTAGGAGATTTTTCGTGAGCGTTATTTTGAATATGTAGAGGTAACCTAATATAGATGGGTACTCTCTCCGTTTTTTGTTCCCACTATTGTACATTCCAATATTATGTGAATAAATTTTCAATTCCTTATTGGTCTTCAAATCATTGCATACATGAATGTCTATTTACTCCCTTTTATATTTTCAATTCTTTAAAGGTCTTCAATTCGATGCAACACATGAACATTGTCTATTTTCTTTGCTCGGTCCAGGATGTAACCTGGATGTGCAAATTCTAAGAAATGTTGTTCTGTTAGCTCGTCAGTTGTTAGCAGGTCTCTGTTTTGTTAAGATTCCCCTAAAAAATCCGGGATCAAGAACTCGCCCAGTCTAGCTGTATCCTGGATGAGGACCTTCCCGGATCACGACGTAACCAGGATCGGGAGCTCGCTCGGTTAGACTTAACCTAGATGATGACCTTCCCGAGTCCCAACGTAACCTGGATTGAGAGCTTGCCCGGTTTCAGCGTCACCTGGATGAAACCTCCCCGGGTCACGCGGTAACTTGGATCGGGAGCTTGCCCGGTTTGGACATAACATGGTTTGGGACGTCCCTTTTTGGTTTATGAAAACTTAGTATCTCCAGCTCTCCACGTAACCTACATCGGGAGCTCTCTAGGTCTCGTAGAAAAGTCCGGATTTCAAAGTCCACATTTCATTCTAATGTCCATTTTTACTTAAATATTGCATATGTATAATAACTGGCATAAATCTTTGTGTTGACCATTTGAATTTGCATTTGTATAAAGAATAGATTCACAAAATAAATAATATGTATTTTGGCACAATACATTTTGGCTCATTGGACGTTCTAGAGTTAAAGTGAAAAAGAAGTGTGATTTTCTTCCATGTCTTCAAAGAATCAATACATTTAGACTTTGCTTGAAGTAGTGGAGGGTTTTGACATTAGAGTTTTCCCGAGAGTGCTTCCCAAATGGGCAAGTGAGGAGGAATATGGTGCCAGAGAATATGAGATGTATAAACGGAAAAAAAAAACATGAGGAAATTTCTTATCGCCTTTTTCTGCACCAATGAAATGCTTTGCAATCAATGTTCTTGGGCCCTACCCCATGCAAGCTAAAGCTCCGCCATAGTACCCTAAGTTCTCACAGGGTTGACCAATAGTTCCCCCAAACCTTTCCCAAGCCAAGACACCATGTGCATGTGGTCTCGGTTACTAATATAAGACTCTAAGATTTGAGGTACCTATCCAATGTATTTTGGTGACTTTCAGAAAAACTCTATTATTAAAAAAAATTGAAAAGTTTTGCCAAATTTCAATGTAGTGAATATAAGAAACTATTAGCTATGCTCAAAACTTGAATTTGAGTCATTAAAAATGATCCTCTTTAAGTTTGAGTCCAACTAATAAAATGAAGCTTTTGAATTCTTGTTTACACTCCAATTTGAAATTGTAAAAAAAATCATAGTATTAAATTAGTTAGTGCAATTTGAATTTGGGCATTTAACCATGGTTGATTGGTTTTATTATTTTAGCTAAATATGGAGGTTTCATTTGCACCACAGTTTTGCACAATATTGTATAAATTTCATGAAATATTTGGAATTTCTAAGCATTCTTTGAATTTGATGAGAAATTTCTTCATATCATACTACTAAAATCATAATCTACGCAATGAACCACACAAGGATCAACCACGTAGTCAACCGTGCAGTTGACTACAAAAACGCTACAGTCAACCACGCACTTAATTGCACACTCAACCGTGCGGTGAATCATGTTATTTTTTTTTTAATAGTTTATAATGTAGAAAATACATTAAAATAGTTGGACTAATGCATTGCAAAGCAAGCGCCAATTGCTAGTTTCTTCATAAAACCACCACAACTTCAAGTTTCCACTAAAGACAATGGATTTTGTGACATATACAAAACATGTGATGTCATCTTTAATATTGAATTAGAAATCTCCACTTATATTGGATAAAAAATTAGAGCACATAATAGGGTTTTCCTGAAAGTAAAGGGAGGTGACCCCGCAAGTCATCGCAAATGTTAGGGTCTTATGTTAGTAACTGGGACCACATGCACATGGTGACTTGGCTTGGAAAAGGTATGGGGACCACCTATTCACTTTTTAGGAACTTGGAGCACTACATGGGAGCTTTAGCTTGCATGGGATAGGGCCCAAGAGCAAATTTGATTATCATAAACACTCATGCATTTCATTGGTGTGGGAAAATGAAGTATGAGATATTTGAAAGTCAATGCTGGTGTAGAAAAAAATTCATCGTATGTGACACCTTTGCCATCCTTTCTTTCCTTGAGTCAAAGCACTTTCAAGGAAACTCCAATTGAATGAAAATTGGGGTTAATGCCAAGATCATATGCTCTGACATTCCAAAGTTAAACACTATAATCTTGCATACCATGTAGTCATATTTTGTAATAATTTGTGTCTTTTCTATTGGTTCAAATCAAGTGATTCCATAGTTGAAATTAATAAAAACATAAATATCATGATTTATTTTATATTCATTACATTAGATTAATCAATTTTGGAATATTTGTAATGAGAAACAACCAAAAGATTTCTGGGGATTTAAAGGCATATAATTACTTATTAAATAAAAGAAGATATGTATCTTACCATGGCTTCACAAATTCAAGGATGTCTTAAAATTGGGGAGAGTTGATGCTTAATTTCTCAAAACTTCATGTTGGGTCCAGTTCCTATTAAGCCTAGGGATAAGGATCATTCCTAATATACCCAAATTGCAATTGATGAAATTTTCAGAACTAATTCAAAAGTGTTCGTCACATTAGGCAAAGGGAAAAACTATTAACTTAAAAATACTATTTTTTCAATTATTATTATTATTATGAGTTGATGCAATTTTTTAAGATAGAATCTGACAATCTATTAAATTTTTGAAGCAAATTTTTGAAGAATGAAAAATCAACTTTTAATTTATGGGCCACTTTGGATTCTTTCATGTTCTCTAACCATGACAAAAAGCATGCCTCCTTCTCAACCACCATAGCTTTCACCAAATGGCTTCCAGAATAAGTCCATGCAATTTGCATACCGTCATGCAAAACAACTTGGGTTCATCAAGAATCCCCACTCAGCTGATGGGCCACTACCAACAATCTCTCATCTTCATGTTCCATTATCCCTTTTCATCTTTGATTACATTCTCCATTAAAAATGGCATATTGCCCTCCACTTTCACTATATCAACACTAAGGGCCACAAAATGTCTACAATAATATTGCGTTCTAGATTAATTGGCGGAAATGGGTCATCACCCCTACTTGCACAAAATCTTACAAAACCTGTTCATCAACACAACTACGCCTTGTCGATAGTGTTTTATGTAATCCTTAGTTGGACGGTCGTTCGTTATGAAAACCAAAATATCCCTAAGCCTTCATATTTGGAAGCATAGCCACTATCTAGTTTATGGCATTAATCACGCGGTTTGTTTCACTAGGACCATCCATTGCTCCTAGAATTGCCCAATCCATGGGTGGGATAGTGGAGACCTCTAAAGTCGAAAATGGTGATGCTACTTGTTTGTACATGCGGTCTTTGTGAGGATACTTGGCCAAATGAACTAATAATCTTTGTGTTTCTTCTACTGTCACAAGATTCTTCTCCATGTATTGCAATTTTTCAACGCACCTTTGTTTATATGCAATGAAGTAATCCAATGCCTTTAGCACTCATTTGTTTGTTGCAAACACTTTTTGAAGGCTATACGCTTTGTTTCGTATAGTAGCAAACTCAAAGTCTTTGCTCATGCCTTTGCTCCCAGTGGTCCTTGCAGTAATGCTTGTGTTGTACTCAAACCTCACCAAACCCTTCTCAATAGTCCATGTAGAACTGCATATGGTATGGAAATGTCATGTCGACCAACAAATTTGGACTTGCAAGTATGTAAGGAGTTATAAATGATTATTAGTCCTACACATTTTTCAAGAGCCCTGCACTTATAAATGTCTCAGTATAAGACCTTCTTTTCCCCACAAGACAAAGCATTTCCTTCAATGACTCCACCACCAACCTCATTAACGTGTTTAACATATATTAACGTTGATCAATATCTTCATGCGTGTGGCATACCATATTAGACATGTAAAAATAGACCTATTAAAATACGTGTGGCATACCATACACGCGACGCTAAAAAATTTAGATTAAAATTTTGAAACCATGGGAAGTCAAAATGAGCTAATTTTCTTTACATAGACAAAAAAATAATCATTTTTTTCACTTTAAACACTACAATCTTCCAACATTCAATTGAATTTTCAAAAATCTATTATTATTCTATATATCAATTTTAAAATTAACCCCTAAAGTTCTTTACCTAATTTATTCCAAAATGTTCACTTCTAAATTGCATTTCTAATATGGTGAATAGAAGAATAAACCTCTAATTTCCATTTCCAACTGCAAATTTTAACTTATGTTACTAAAAACACTTGCTCGGAGATTTTCACAAATTTTGACCATACGAATTGAAAGATCACAAAAGTTCTGATTTTTATACCAAAATGATGTCCATGACATTAATTCCTTGTATACCAATTTTTAAGGGTAGAGGAAAATGAGGTATCTAAAAAATATTAAGCAATAAAGAGTGGTTTAAAAAGTGCCAAAATCCATTTTTATTTTTATCAAATTCATTTTATTTTTATTCCAAAAATTTAATGGTCAAAACAAAGGTTCATGCTTTCTCTTTGAGAATATAAAATCAGATGAGAAAAAATCACAACCTCTAAATTTTATGAAGAAATGAAATTGTTCTTTCTACAACTTGCTGAAAAAAAAAAAAAAAAAATTTAATTTAATTTTTTATTTTTTTTTATGTATATATATATATATATATATATATATATATATATATATATATATATATACACATTTTTTTACTCACCTTGGAGTTGGAGTCTTACATTATATAATTGCAAATATAATTATGTTACTTACTTGCATCAAGAACATTCGATAGAAGCCATAGCAAAAGTCTTGGTGTTCTTGACTTGCCCACGCCAATAACTTTGTTTTAAAGATGACATAAATTTGATTCTATTTGTCCAAAGACAAAAGATATTACATGCTCAAGTAGCTCTTTTTTTCTTACATCTTCATATGAAATTTCAAGGATTGGAAATATAATTTGCAATTATAGGAATGTGCTTGGGATTTGCAAAAGCCCACCTCAAGACTTTTGCTCTCTAGCGGTCAAAAACCAAAATGTAACTTCTTTTTTCTTCTACACTTTTTGCCTTATGATAGGCAATTTCAAAGTGTTTTTTGGTGAAAAATGGTTTAGCAACTTAAGGGTTTAATCTCTAAAGGACCATGACTATGTTTCACTCCAAAATTGCTTGTATTGGAATACTCTACTCAAATAAGTTATTTTCGTAAATTTTTACCATGTGGATCGTTAGATATATGCACTTGAAATATGCAATATATTTTTTTTCTAGCCAACTCGGATAGGGTCATCGTACTTTAATTCAAAACCATGTCAAAATTTTCCATTGTGCATAGATTGAATTTTATGTACCTATGTTCTACCTTATTTTAGGTCTTTGCAAGCCAAAAATTACAAGTATCCGAGGGTTTCACGGCATGAGAATAAATTGAACAATGTCTAGGGATGTAAAAGAGGGCCATTTTCATAAGCATGCCAATCTTATTCTTAATTTACACTAATAATTGTCAAAAGTAAAATCCAAACAGGATATTAATATACTATGAGTTCTTCTATGTGATGGGAAATAAAATGGGGGAAAAATAAAACAATGTATCTAATTTATTGTCTTTGCCATGCATTTCAATCACGAAAAAAGGAATGCCAACAAATAAAGGGTGGGGTCCTGATAGAGGAGGGGGACGGTCTTTGTAGGAGGTCTCCCATTGGGATTTCGAAGAGGGGTTCTTTGCAATAGGTCTTTGTAGGGGGATCTTCACAGCGACTAGGTCAAGAGCGCAACTTTTTTTTCTTCTCAAAACTCCCCTTCAGTAGTCCCTACATGCAAAACTTTGTTGTTACCCTCTGCAGTACCATGTCTTGCTGCCCAAAGAGTTTTGCTTCCAGTGTCTAAGGGCTACTTCACACTATGCCCAAGTCGAGAGGCCGACCATCAAAATGAGTGGCCAAACTATGGCGAGAGGCCAAACTTTTTTGCCAAAAAAATACTTTAAATAATATAGATTGAAGGTTTGGCCGGTTGTGGTGTGAAGCCCCAAAGGCCAAGTCCAAAGTCCAAACCCCATATCATTACACCAAAAAAAATCAGCCCAAATAAATCAGCCAATAAAATTAGCCAAAAAAATTAGCCAAAAAATTCGGTCTCTTTCATCTAATGGTCTAGATCTTGTCAGATTTTGATTATTTAAATTAAAAAAATCGACGGACTCTCGATTGAAGTTTGGGTCGACTAAAATGGGCGACCCAAGTTTAACTCAAGAGGCCGTGACTTTGGCGCCAAAACAACCCAAAAGTGTTGCCATGTAGGACAACGGCCTTTGGAGTTTGGGCACAAGTGTGAAGGCCCAAAGTCCGGACTTTGGCCATTCTAGCAATCTCATTGGTGGAAATCGACGGCCTCTCGACTTGGCCACCAAGTGTGAAGCGGCCCTAAAGCACCATAGTTTTTTCCTAACAAATTCAAAATTAAAATAAACACTACTGCGAAGCTTTTCAAAATGCCTACCGTAAATAAATTACAAATTTAAAATCTTAGGAACCTGGCCTTACTCTCAAATGCCTCCGGGTCAAAAATGTACTTCAGGGGTTGGAAATATGGATGTGTCAAGTTTATATTTGCTAAAAAATTGGCCTGAAATTTGCTTCACCCTTGGCTGTGGAGGAAAGCCGTAATACAAGTTGGGTGTTCTTCAAATTTCCAGCATTCCGCCATGTTTACCGTATACCGTATTCACCGTTCATATAGTGAATACTCGCACAAGAAAATTAAAAATAGGCCACAGATAATTGGAAAAACTTTCTACAGTGCATCCAGATGTCCACTGCTGCTTTGGACAAATAGTGCAAGCATCGACTTTGACGACATTGTCAACTTCTTGGGGAGGAAGAATAGTAGACAAACATCAATAATGGACCACTGTGGAGAAAATGCCCCAGAAGATGGAGTAGAGGGTTGAGAACTGCACCCTCTATTCGTTTGAGCGTTCTCTCTGACTGCCTACCACCCCTTGGTTTCTGTAGGACCTCGTGCACTTCTCTGAACCGTAAGAAACACTGATTTCCCATTGAAGATTCCTTTTCGGATGCAGAAGGAACAGTCACTTGCATCAACACCAGCGCCACTGGAGCCACAAAATCGTGTCACAGTACATGCCATAGAGCATCTCCACCTCTGACGGAGAATTTCCCACGCTAGGGGGAGAGGTGCCGCAGTTTGAGGGGACGGGAGGGGTTACCCTCTTCCCACCACACCCAACCCTGAATTGGCCACTTCGGGGGAACGCCGGCACCCAGCGCAGACGTCGCAGCTGGCCAAATTTATTTATTTTTTCTGTTTTTTGATTTGTTTAGTTTTTGTTTTGTTTATTGTTTTTGTTTTTTGTTTTTTTTGTCGCGCAACCACGTGTGGCCGCAGCCACTCCCAGCATGCCATGTGACAGGCGGGGAGTGGATGGCTACAACGCTAGAAGTTGACAGGGCCCCGGGGAACTGCCGGAGTTTGCCTTTGACGGGGCCAAAAACTCCAAAACCCCGCTCCGCTTCTCCGTTTTGGAGCATGCAGTGCGGCGGGGCCTCCGCCTCGTCACTACATTCTCGTCGTTTTGGCGGGATGCAGTGACAGGGTGGTGATGCTCTTAGCCCCCAAAGGCCCAAGGCATTTTCACACCAAAAACACTTCAAAACTGCTTGTTCTAGTGCAATGAGCAATGAGGTAATCAAAACCATTTATTTCTAAATCTAACCGTAGGATCTAAATTAAGACTTATTTGTAAACGTCCTCACAAAATTTCATAAACTTTGACCCCGCGGATTGATAGATTATAGTGTTTGAAGTAGAGAAATCCGGTATTTTTCATCCGTGCTTTGAGTGGATCAACATACTTTGACTTCACTTGGTGTCAAATTTTTGCACTACATAAGGTGTGAAAACATTACCATCATGTTAATCATGATGTTATTTCCTTGAACACCAAGTTTTAGAGGTAAAGAAAGGGTGTGAGCGTATTCAAAATAAATGTGAAAGGAATGGAGGTATAAAAATTGCCAATTCTTGTTTTTTTTGTGAACTAATTATGTTTTAGAATGATAATTTGAATGGTCAATAAGAAGGTTTACACCACATCTTGTAGTAGAAAAAACAAAATATAAGAAAAATATGAAGATTCCTAAGGTTTTATAGGAAAAAGAAGAAGTTTTTTTGGTACCTTGCCCAACAAAGTGTGACAATGTGCAAAAATGTTTGACTTAGATAATTATGCTATTTTCCATTTAAGACAAGAGATTTTTTTTGAGAATATGAAAGGAAATAATATTATTTGCTAGTATAGAAAATCTCACATTCAATAGATTGTCCTAGCAAAATTTTCTGGAGTTGCTCGACATGCCTAGTCTCCCCATTTGAAACAAAACCCTATATCTTTTTCATAACATGTTGGATTTAGGAAAAATTGGACTCACATGAAGCTTTTAGCAATGTCCATCTGGAGTAGAAATTTCAAAAAATAACATTATAAATTGACACCATAGGAATCTGCCCAAACCATTAAGAGTCCCCAAGGGGACACTTGGGCCTTTACGGATTAAACACATGAGGTAAGGCCCCCCTAAAATCGACAAGTTAAGGAATGTGCATATATGGAGAGAGGAGATAATTATAATATTATTTTTCAGTGATAGCGAATAGAATTGCAATTCCAACCCAAGTGATTTCATATTTTTTCGATGAAAACTGAATTAGTTATGAATTTTCAAACTATGCAGCCATGTTAAGTGGGTGGCCAGGAGTTGGTACCCCCATAACCAACGACCAAAAGTAAGGGTCTTGACTAATACCAAACCTCCATTTGGAGCTGAGTTGGTGGTAATGGGATGGAAGAGGGTGTGGTATATCCCAATTTTATAGGCGTTGACGATGGGTTTTGGTTGGTTATGGGGAGGCTTGCCTTGTATCATGCTAATGCTCCAGGCTCAAATATGCTACCCAACATCGTCTCCGCAACGAAATGCTCAGGATGAGCTGCCATGAAATTTGTCATTGACACAGATTTCACCATAAAGCAGATTTTATTTACATGAAGATGACATTGGGCACCATAGACATGCCTGGAAAAAGGAAAGAACCCAGCTTACATGTTGAAATGGAGCTGCCACCAATCCACTGGGCTCTCAAGCGAGCCACAGAAAATTTGAAGGACTCTATTCACCATTTTAATCCTCCTCTGCTAGACACTATATGCTTTTTTACATGTAAACGTATCCAGGAACAGGGCAGATTTCACGTACTGTCGACATCAACCCTTGTTGTTGTTGCTCCGTGCAGGCATGAGCAACACCTATACACCTAAATCACAGATTCACTGCCACATCCATAGCCACTGCCACTGTCACTGCCATGGCCACGCTCTTGGATCTTGTGGTGCGAGACCTGCACTCACCAGGTAAGCGCAGAATTTCATCTCCTCGGAAGGAAACCTTATTCATACCACAAGACTCCACAGCGCAGCTTATGATACGAGCAGCGCCAAAATGTACAAACATGGCTCACAACCCAGCCCAGAAGCTCATTCATTCATTACAGGGTCTGATCTCTATCTTTTCTCTAATCCTCATCTGATGTAAAGCGACCGCAGTCTCTCGTTAAACCACCGATCATCGATTACTTAGCACTCTGCTCCCAGTATGCGCCTACGACAACGAAGACTCGCACCGAACTTGTACATGTGTCGTGGTATCTGCATATTACCGACTTCTTCAATCGACCTTGTGGGGAACCGTAGACACAGATCAAAACTACACCTCCAAATGCCTTGATGAAGGACTAGGAACGACTCCCACCCACCTGGATCTCACGCTCGCATGGGAGGCATGTGGTCGGCCATTTGGTACCATGAGTGCTGATCCAGTGGGTTGGGTCCCCCGGCAAATTGCATCCGCCGCGCGAATTTGAGCAGCAGCTGATTCTCCAGTGCGATCAGGTAGGGGTTGGGCGCCAGGCTGGGGTCCTGGAGCTTGGCCATAGAGCTCATGAACTCGCTCATGCCTCCTTCATCCCAAAACGAGGGCATGGGGCCACGCCCCGGGGAGGGCCCGAACAGCCCAGCGGGAGCCCCGACGGGTGGCCGGTTCATGTATGCCGCCCTGAGATGGGGGGGCATGTTGGCGAAGGATGGTAAGCGAGCCCCGCGCATGCTCGGCACCGACGCCGCATCGGAGTGCTTGCTGCGGGGGCTGGTGGACGACTCCATGTTGCTGCGCAGGAAGTGATGGAAGAACTCGTTATCCGGCAGCTCCGCCGCGGGCTCCGACAGGACGCTCTGAGGCGACGAGCTCTGCCCCTGCGGCGTCGTCGCTTGGCCATCGTCCTCGTAGTCCAGGTGCTGCTGCTGATGGTGGTGATGCGCGTCATCATCGTAGGTGGGCACGTGCAAACTCGGGCGTGCCTTAGGTTGCTTGGCACTCGGGGTGGGGCGATGAAACCCGGTCAGCTTCTGTACTGCGTCTCGGAACTCCTGGCAGCTCGTCTCCAAGATCGTGGTGGGCACGCGCCTGGACGCCCTCCTGCGCTTGTAGATGACCTTGCTGGCCGCCAGGCCTGACGACGCCGGTTTCGAGTTGCTACTGGAGCTCTGGTGTAGCGCCTTCGGACTGCCGCTGAAACCAGGCTGCTGCTGCTGATTGTTGTTGAAGCCTGCCATCGCGCTAATTTGCAGACTAATCCTTCCCCACGAGTTCTGATTCGTTGGCGGATAAGAACGCCGATTCTGCAGGTGTCTGATTCAGCCTCAACCGGATGAGCGATTGTCTAATTTGAACTTGCTATGGCGAACAGTCTCAAGAATCGTCGAAGAGCACCAATTGGTTGAAGTGGTGGAGACCCGTCCATAGATATGAGCACCAGATGAACTTGGGCGAGTGAGCGTACAAGTATCTGCGCACAAAACCCACAACATGTCAGAAATCGATGCCCTTCACCCCAGTCAAGCCCTATTGAACGTTCCACATCGATCAATTTGAGCAGTTACCCACGAGTATCTACCAAATCAACTCAATTTCGTGAAATGTCGACGACTACTAAAACCGTCCTCAATTTGACCGTACTAAGCACTGCTAGCATCCAATCGAGTATATGGTCGATGTTAGGCCTCAATCAATTGCAATTCAGTGGATTCTTACACGAAGGCACTTCTGAAGCGCGTGAACCAACAACTAATTTCACAAGGCTGGCGATCTCCAATTCCACAACCTTCAATTGTCGGATGTGGACGATGATCCCAGTACGAGCAAGAGGATACGAAGGTCACTTACTGCGTCGTAGATAGAGCTCTACGGCGATCGATAGTGCCACATTGAACTAGAACAGAGGCATATAGCCAATTGTGGAGAGGAACCTAGTGGTAGAGAATCATGCTCCGAGTACCATAGATTGCGTCTAGTGCAAGGACAACGATTCTGCTCGACCCCTTCCCCCTCTTTCGATGTATGGCACAATCGAGTGTGCAGATATATTCTGTCACCCAGAGCTGCACGTCTCCCTAGCAGACGGTTCCGTGCTTGAAGTAAAGCTACGAAAGCAAGCATGCTGTGACCCGCTTGCCCGACATGGCCCTCGGCACTTTATCACGCTTTGCGTCGTACGGGTACCACGGAGCTACAAAGAAGTCATCGGCCTCGTAGCGATGCTCACACACGCAGATGAAAAGTTGGGAGCTACGACTACGACGCACACTTACTCGCAGGCAGACGGCAGGCAGGCAGGGGTACGGAAGGGAGAGAGTCTGACCAACGATGTCCAGGCCAGCTACGGTGCAAGGGATCGGCGGTGGTGGCCTGCGGGCGCTGCAACTACCAGCCTCTCTTTTGACGACGGGCACTTGATGGCGCGGCCTCTGGATGGGCCCGGCACAGCAGCACTTGATGGGACGATTGCGGGCTCTGGCTATGGGTAGGCTCTGATGATTTGTGGACGCTCACACCGTACAAATAACCCTCCCTGCTTGGATGGTGCGATGCGGTGACATGCAGCCCAGTTGCCCCATTTTCTTCCTTTTCTGGAGAACCCCCTGGGCCCCCTGCCTGACGCTGCCCTGCCGTGCTTCGTGGGCCCATCCCACCCGCGGAAGACGGGTAGTGCTCCGCTGCCTCTTCGGATGATTTCCTGCACACCTGTTCCCCGTGCCTGCATTCTGGGCTTCAATTACGTCACCACAGATGATTCACCCGACTCCTCCTCATCTGCAGCAGAAGAAGATGATGACCACCTTTTTCAACGCCCCCTGAACTGGCTTTGAGGCTGTTGTGTAGTGTTAGAACAACTCCACCCATCACACGCCAACCTGGCTACGGTGGCCCAGGTGGAGCGGGCCATGGTCTGTAGCCTGCCTGGCAAAAGGCACAATGCTACACTAAAGATGGCATTTAGTGTAATGGTACGAATAGTGTAATTACCCTAGTACACTATTTGTGAACAAGTTGGCAATTAGTGTTAGCCGCCATTGTCATTTATAATAACTCCCAACATCCACCTACCTTAGTACACTATTTCTAAAACAATTGATAATTAGTTTTAATTCCCAATCAACCACCTACCGTAGCACACAAATTTGTTAAGTTCATGAAAGAATATTAAAATATTAATTAAATAATATTAAACTATTAAAATAATAAAAAAATTAATATTCATTATATATAAATAATGAATATTTGATATTTAAACAATGTATAATGTATGCTTATTTAATACTTTGTTAGTATGTAAATGATAATTTATGAATATTCAATGAGTATACGATGAATATTGAATAAATATTTAATGAATGTTTCATGACTATTTAGGAATATTTTTGAATATTTAATAAATATGTAATTAATATTTACTTTGTATTTAATGAATATGTACTGAATATGTAATAAATATTTGATAAATATTTAATTAATATTTGATAAATATTTAATTAATATTTGAATCACATTCACTTAATATGTAATTAATATTTAAATTATATTTAGTTAGTTTTTAATCTATATTTAATAAATATTTACTTAGTATTTTGTTAATATTTAGTTAATACTAAATTTATAATTATTGAATATATGTGAATATTTAATGAATATAGTTAATAATTAATGAATATATGATTTTTATAAATATTTTAATATTTTAAAAATATAATATAATACTTTTGTAAATTTGTAAGTTTAGTGAATACTTAATTTTAATATATATTCATTTATCATGATCCATGATTATTTAATGTTTGTTTTTTACCAATTTCATTATTTAATCTTTATTATTTTAGTATCCAATATTGTATGTTTGTTTATTTAATATTTATTTAGTTTTTATTTATTAATTATCTATGTTTTTTTTATTTTCCAATATATCTTTCTTCTCTCACTTTCCTTTGAATTCCAATTTCTTATTTTTCCAATCTTATATTTGCAAATTCATTTCCTTCCACATGCACATTCTATTTTTTTCTACTTTTGGGATTTCTTTTTTGTTCCATATCCACATTATATTTTTTCCAACCTTTCTTTTGCAAATTGTTTGTTTTTTTTCAATGCACTCGTAACCTTCTTTACTTTGATGCTCGAAATGTGCACCTAATCATTTTCTATGTTTCATACACTAAATGTCCACATGTAAAAAAACCTAAGTTCCACTATTTACTAGAATCAACATTTAGTGTAGTAGTTGACATTTAGTGTATAGTTTTGTCACTACACTAATTGTAACATTGACAATTAGTGTATGGGTTCGCATTTAGTGTCCACTACACTAAATGCCATCTTTAGTGTACCGGGACAAGGATGTGGAACGGGAGCTGCCGAAAAGAAGCAGGAGAGTAGACCTCCCTGACGGAGAAACTTAGTGTGCGGACAATAAATTTTGCAAATTTAGAGTCCAAGAGTTTGGCCACCTAGCAAATTGGGATGCAAGCAAAGCGTATGCGCAGTGGGATTTTTGTGCCTAGGTCTCGCCAAACTAGGTAATTTATCACGTCCTCGTGCCCCGATGGAGATGCTAGCATGTGACTTGCTAGCATATTTACCTCTAAAGGACCAAATGTCTCAAAATGAGCTTTCTGAAAGTTTGGTCAGGTTCCTATGATGTCAATTTATAACATTATCCTTTGAATTTTTTTTTGTGTAAGGCCATTACTATATTCTTTGTTGGAGGTGAATTTTTTCCAAAATCCAACAATTAATGAAAAAGTTATTGGTTTTGAATTCCAAGCGGGAAGAGTAGGTGAGGCAGACATCCGTATTGAAGAGCTTAATAGTAATAGAACTTGAATAGTGCTAAACATTGTAAAGATGAATAGTGCACTTTTTTTAACCGGGCATCAATGAAGGAAGTTCATGGCTACTGTCATTTGTTTCACCTAATAATGCGTACAAATTAAGGATTTCTGTTTTTAATAAACTAAAAAAGCCTCTTGATAGAAGAGGCATGATAATTCTATCCACCGCTTGGATTTTATATCCAAATTTTATTTTTTTAATTTAAAAAATAAGCTTACTTTTTATGTTTATGGCTACTTAATACAACCCTAGTCATTGCAAGTCCATTTTTCTTATCCTAAACACCTCGAATACTTGTGATTTATGGCGTGCAATGATCTAATACACCGTAGAACATAGATCCTTAAAATTTATGCATTGTGTTGTAGAAAAATATGCCATAGTTGTTAGTCAAATTACAATGACCTTGTCTCTGCAAGAAAGGAAAAAACCACACTTACTCTTTAAATGCATGTATCTTACAATCTGTACGGTCAAAGGTTTTTGATTTTTTTAAAAAGCCTTCTTGCACTGGTTAACTTGAAGAGCCCATGGTTGAAAGTAGTGAATAGTTGTTTTAGTTACGGTAATTCCTCCCATAACCAACCAAATTCAATATCCGACAACTATAAAATTGCGCTATATCCAACCCATTTTCATGCCATTACCACCTATTCAATTCCAAATGGAGGCTTTATTAGTCAAGGTTCCTTCCTTTTGGTCGGCGCTTTTGGGAGATGCCTATTGGACGCTACCGACTGAACATGGCGGCTCACTCTAAAAATTCGTAGTGTATCAGATTTTAATGGGAAAATATGAAATCAATTGGGTTGGATTTGTAATCTAAATTGGCTACAACTAAAAACTTAATTTATTTTTATTTGGGCCTCCATATATGCACATTGCTTCTGTTATTAATTATGGGGGGTTTACCTTAGTTGTGCAACGTCTCATCCTAGAGAGACAATTTTTGAGTGGATTTGATAGTTCATAATCTCGGTCCTTTACGGGTTAATCAAATTCCACCCTTGAGCATGTAATATGGATGTATGCCCGAGTGTTAGGGCTGAACGAGGCGTTAAACATTTTGGAAAATATATGTTTCTAAAATTTGATTATGCTTTGCACTTTTCATTTTGGAAATTATCATTTTCCAGGCTTGACAAGATTTTAAGCCCTAAGTTTTCCATTTCAAAGAAAACCTAACTGGGCTTAATGCATTAGGAGGGGTGAATTGATGACTTGGTCTAAGGTGGAGCAACCCATAATCAATACTTTAAGTCGAATGGGTCTAATACCACATTGCATGTCAAAAGGAAACTTTTATATAGACGAAGAATTAGGAATGATATTGGTCGATCATTTTTTCAATTTTAATCTCAAAGATGTCAAATTGATATGAAATTTACAAGTCCAAAATCCACCAAAGTCCATAATTGTATATTATAGAGTATATAGTACTTGTCATGAGTTGGGTCGGATTTTGTGCCTTCTTGTGCCCAATGCTGTAAAGTGATAGTGAGTAAAGAGAGAAGACATGCCATGCATAACCAACACATGCATGACCCAAAACTGCACCCCCTTTTGAGACTTTCAAGGCAAGGCCACCAATGACAAAGCTCCAATGAGGTGGAGCAACCCAAAGTTGCAAACCTTCATAATCCAACGCCTCTAGTAACTATTTTTAGTTACTCATATTTTAAGCATATTCTACATATTGGTTTTGGGTGGGGGTGCGGTTTTGGATTATCCACCTTAGGTTGTGTCTCTAGTGTGCTTGATTTTTGGTATGTGGTTGGTCCTAGAGCGGCCTTAGGTTTCCCCTTTTCCTTGCAATTAATCTCTGAAGAACCTTAACAATTCTACACCAAAAGCACTTTAAAATTGTTGATCCTAGTTTAAAGAGTGGATATGTATAAAAAAATCCAATTTCAACCATAGTATCTTAATTTAGACTCCTAAACAACATCTTCACAAAATTTCATAAACTTTGACTGCATAGATTGAAAGATTATTGTAGTGTTTGAGGTATAGAAAAAGGCTCACAATTCTCTCTTGTGTTGAGAGAACCATCAAACTTTGACTTCACTTGGTATCAAAGTTTTTGCACTACACAGGTCTATGCTTTACACCATCACGTTGAAAATGGTATTAGTTCCTTGGACACCAATTTTTAGAGGTAGAAAAGAGGTGTAGTATATTCAAAACAATTGTGCAAGGGGTAGAGGTTCAAGAGTTGCCATATCTCATTTAAATTTTTTTTTAACAAAATATGTTTTAGAGTGAGATTTCAAGGAGTCAATCAAAATTCCTGCACCACATCTTGCATTAGGAAAATTCAAGATTAAAAAAATTCAAGATCTCTAATTTTTATGTGGAAAAGAAGAAGTGTTTTTGGTATGTTGCCCAACAATGTTTGAAAATGTTTGACTTGGGTTGAATTGCTTTTCTTACACTGAGGACAAGATTTTTTTCTTTTTTGGCAATATCAAATAATATCATTATTTATCTTCTTGAAAAAATTAATGTCAATAGAACTTGTAGCAATAAATTTGGACCCGCGCGGGGTCTCCAATATTGCATTGTGGATAGCATGAATTTTTTTTACAAAGGTCCAGTGTGAAGAAGAATTATATTGCCACAAAGCTATTATACAACTATGTTGCATCTTTATTAAAAGAATCATAATTCCATGTTTAAAATTGAGACAATAGAAACCTTCCCAAATTGAAAAAGGTCCCCCTAGGGAGCAATGGTCATTTAGGAGAAAAAATCCAATTTAATTTCTACCCAAAAAAAGAAAAAAACATAAGGCCATTCAATTTATTATCATTTCTACCACATTAATGAAAGAGTGAGGTCTAGCTTGAATTAAGCTACTCTGAAACATTGTTGGTGAAGTATCAAGTCTCTTACTAGGAATTTGTAGGAAGTTTCTTGAAATATTATATACGTGTATTATGCATTTTGATTTTGTAGTGGAGTAATAGAGTTTTCTTGAAAGTGAAAGGGGATGGACCTGCATATCACCCTCTACTTTATAGTCTTATGTTAGTAAATGGAACCACAAGGACAAGGTGACTTGGCTTGGAAAAGGTGTGGGGAAACTGTTAGTTAGTTCTTTGAGAACTTAGAATACTATATGAGAGCTTTAGCTTGCATTGGGTAGGGCCCAAGAGCATTGATTGCCGTGCATTTCATTGGCGCAAAAAATGGAGCACGATATTTCTCATGCTCTCTTTCTTTCCGTAGTTATGTCTCACCCTGCTTTTTTATTTCTTTCCAATTCACAAAGGACTTTCACAGAAACTCTATTGACTAAACCCCTAAATTTCGTTTGAAGTGGAGAAAAGGGTCCATTTTCTTCCGTGCGTTTTGTGGATAAGCAGACTTTGACTTCACTTGGTGTCAAATTTTTGCACTGCTCGAGGTCTAAATTCATTTCCATCATGTTTAACATGATATTAGTTCCTTGTACTCCAATTTTTAGAGGTAGAGAATGGGTGAAGCATATTCAAAAAATTGTGCAAGGAGTGGAGGTTCAAAAATTGTCAATTTGTGTTATATTTTTTGTGAACTTAGCATGTTTTAGAATGATAATCCGAATGGTCAAATAGAAGGTTTACACCACATAATGTTGCGTAAAAAGTAAAAAGTAAAAAATGATGATCTCAAAGTTTTATGTGGGAAAAGAAGAAGTTTTTTTGGTACCTTGCCTGACAATGTGTGATAATGTGTGAAAATGTTTGACTTGGATTTATATGCTTTTTTTCCACTAAAGACAAGAGAGTCTTTTTTCGACAATATGAAAGGAAATAATATTACTAGCTAGTATTGAAAATCTCACATTCAATAAAGTGACCTAGCAAAAAAAAAATTGGAGTTGCCCGACATGCTGGCTCTCCCCATTTGAACTTCAAAACCCTATAACTTTCTCATTAAATGTCGGATTTAGGAAAAAATTGGACTCACACAAAGCTCTTAGTAATGTCCATCTTCGATAAAAATATTTAAAAAAAACTATTAGAAAATTACACCATAGGAACCTGGCCGAACCTTCTAGAGTTCCCGAGGGGACTCTTGGAAATTTAGGGGTTAAGGATGCAAAGACAATCGCCAACCAATAGGGTTATACACCCTGTTTTGACGGAGTAGTTGATTGGTGTGATTGACGCCCATTTCTGTTAGTGTAAGGTCATACATTATGAGAACAAGAAAATCAAGTTGCTCAACAAAGAGATCCAAAATAATGATGAAGTTGCTATACTATTGACTGTAGTTTCATTCTTCAGAGAAATAAATGAAGATAATGAGTGATTATATACAATGATTTAACATTATTTTTGCACATTTTCTGAAACTTAAAAAGTGGAACAATCTTTGGCAAGATGGTGAACATCTCCCAACAAGTCAGTGGTACTGTCAACAATACAGTACAGTAGCATAATTATATGTAACATGTACCATTCAAATGCATCTGATAAGTATATCAGATGCAGGATCTGCAAAGCAAAATTTGTTACCATGAATTTTTTTGTTTTAGCTAACAAGAAGCTCAAAGACTCAACAGCCAGAATTTCATGTATGAACACAATTTTTCTTGAAGATTTCCTAATGACTGTAAGTTATGTTTCACAATTTTTCCTTATACCATGAGTTTTTTTTTATTTTTTTAAAGGACTTAAATTTTTTTAAGAGGTTTTGGCTTTTCTTAATCAAAAGAATTTCTGTAATCAAAAGAATTTGTGGTACCAACGTACAATCAATTTGGTGCCACTATATAATCCTTATGATGCATACAAATTGTGGAGAAGCATCATGGGTGTTTTTATTATTCACTACATATCCATTATTTACTTTAGATACCCCATACTTACTTCATATATCCCATAGTTTCATCAAATAACTTCCATATTTAGAAAATAGTATTTTTGAATTGTATGTATAACACTTGTTTTTTTATATTTGGCGAATGATAGTATTTTAAAACTCCAAAAGATTTTGTCATCAAAAAATGTGCTAAGAATCAGCAGATGAAAGTTGTTTGTTTCGGAATTGACAAATGTTCCGGATAGATTTTTTTGTTATAGATATAGAAATATCAAATTTAGATATATAGAATATAGTTTGGACTCACTTACATGGCAAGTTTTTTTTAATGTGCTAGACACATTTTGTGCATCTAAAATTTAGTAGATAAGTATGTAACATCAAATCAAATGTGATAATGAACAATAAAACTTTACATGTGTGATAAAAAAAATTGAAGTGTAATCATAATGCTAGTGTTAAATGCAACTAAAAGTTACCTTATTTCCACAATAATATGATAACGTGGACCAAAGTATCAAATGATGCTAGTTAGGAAAGTAAGAGGTGTTTACAACATATTTCAAGGATATAGCGATTCTACAAAACTATAAATTGAATAGACACAACTATTGGATTTTGAAACTATAAAGAAGGCAAAGAACATGGTAAAAACACTTCATTACAAAATACCACATTGTTTTTTAGTTTTAGTACCAATTTCACTTGCAATTAGAATAATGGATCAATCTCTTTAATGAATCATCTTTAGAAGCGCAATTGGATTTCCCGTAATTGATCTTTTTAATTGTGCTGAATCAATATCCGACCCTTTATCAAATGGAGTGCTAAAAATAAGTTCTTGTGAAGAGTTACAATCAATTGATCCATGTTGTTAACTTGAATATTGGTGATAGTTTTTGAATTTAATTGATTTTTAATAGAGAAAAAGCTTGAATGTAAATGTTATTGGGTATATTCAAGTGGACATAGGTATAAAGATAGTTACATGAGTTTAGTGGAAACAATAATTACAACAATAAATGTCTAGTCACACGAAGACCAACTTTAGTGGTGATGACTCCTTGTTAAGTTAATAATAAGAGAATCTAGTTGAAGTCATTTTAAAGAGTGATAAGTGATTTACAACTCTATGTCATCATGCTATAAAATCTAACTTGGTGAGTGAATTTGTATGAATAGATGCTAAAAATGATTCTGTAGAAGAATAAATACTAAAGTTGGCTGGATTAAATATCTAAGAGAAGTTTTCTTGGTCCAGGTTGAGTGTAGTCACAACAATTTTAGTCATTAGTCATTATGCCAACAAGTGCTCATTATCAAATATACTACAAAATTGTTTGAGTGTGAGAGTGAACCTTGTCTTTCTAATACCTAGAGAATTTATTTAGGAGATGACTACATTAATCCCTTTATATGCCTTAAATTACACAAAACACCAGATAGAAGTACCCATTCCTCAAATTAAAAAAAGTGTTATTTCTCAATTTGTCTGTGAGTTACTTGTCAATGAGTTGAATTTAAGCATTTCACTTTTTTTGCATTACAACATGGTGCTAAATTCTCGTTTTACAAGGACTAAAAATGTGTTGATATTATAGAACAAGGAGCTAGAAAGTACATTTCTCTTCCCTATGTGTACAAATATTGCCACAAAAAATCCTTTAAAACTACACAAATTCATCTAATTAGTAAGATCCTAAATATAACAGTGAGAACATAATTTTATTTGAATAATTTGCCTTTGTATAAGAAATGGGCTACATCAAGATTTTTTTAGAAATACAATTCAAGAACTGTACAAGAGGAAAGAGTTTTTCCGAAAGTGCTTCCCAAAGAGGTAAGCCAGGAGCAATATGGTGCCTGACCATGTTAGATTTAAAAACGGAAAGAAAGAGAGCATGAGGAATTTCATATTCCTTTTTCCTGCTCCAATGAAATGTTTGGCAATCAATGAAATGCTCTTGGACCCTACCTCATGCAAGCTAAAGCTCTCCCATAGTATCCTAAGTTCTCAAAGAGTTGAACAATAGTTCCCCCACACCTTTCCCAAGCCAAATCACCGTGTGCATGTGGTTCTAGTTACTAACATAAGACCCTAAGATTCGGGTGACTTTCCAATGTATTTTGGTGACTTTTAGGAAAACTCTAAAATTTGCGTTTAGTTGAAACTTTTACAATTATCATATTCGTTTTATATTTCTAAGATGCTCGAGTACCAAATGGAATCAATCTTTTACAAACAATTGCACATTAGAGTTTTCATGAAAGTGCTTTTTATAGGAAAAAGCTAGTAGGAATATGGTGTCAAACAACCAAACCACATAGACCCAACTCTCACTATTCAATTTATTGAATTCAAATATTGCAATGATAGATTTTCACCAGAAGCTATTACAAACAAAATGGATAAATACCAACCACTCCTTAATGATATTCATGCACTCAAATGGAAAGCAAACCCCCTCATTGTTAAGACCCCACATGCCAATGGAAACTCACTATGGAAACTCACTAAACACTTCATCGCATAAGCCTCTTTTTGGCATTATTGGATTTATGTTCTTGTTTACTTGTTATGTGGTACATAGTGTCTATCCTCGAGAAGGGGAAGTAGTTCCATACTACTAAACCATGTACGGTGGACATGGCCTTAGTGGTGGAACAAACAAACACTTATTCACACCGGCCCTACTCCGGGAACCGTATTTCGTCTTCTTCTAGTGTTAGACATGACAAAAAGATTAATGCACAAAAATATACTTCCAAAAATCTCATACTTTTTTTTTTTGCACCAATGAGATGCATGGCAATGTTCTTGGGCCCTACCTCATGCAAACTAAAGCTTCTCCGGAGTACCCAAGTTCCCAAAAAGTTGACCGGTGGTTCCCCACACCTTTCCCAAGCCAAGTCACCATGTGCATGTGGTCTTAGTTACTAACATAGGACCCTAAAATTCGGGTTGAAATATCCTTTACTTTCAGGAAAAGTCTATTCTATGATAAAATATCTCAATCTATATTTACACAATTGCAGTTGGTTTCCCCTGAATTCAAGGTTTTTCAATAAAAGGTCATTTTATTCTATATGTGTATTGTTCCAACTTCCTATATTCGTAGGAATATATTCTATATTTGTTGGACAAATTCCTTTTTCATCTTGTAGAAGGTGTTTACTCCAAGATGAAAACTTTGTCGGGCCCCACAGAGGGATTACCTTGCAACAAAGCCAGGAGAATTTCCACCTGTTGGACAAATTCAATGTCAAAGACTTCAACGGTCATGACTGGTCACTACAAGACACCACAGTGGATGATAAGTGGGTAAAGTAACCTTTCATCCTTGACTAGAATTAACTCCTTTAGAGCAATTTTCCCACTTTATTATGTGTTGATAGGGCGAGATGACACCTAATTGGAAAGGGACTCAACTTTCTGTATTGGATAGTTGACTCTTTATGGACTTGCTTTCTCCTTTTCTGAGGCCAGGAAGGTTGAGTCGCGACTCGCCAGGTTTGTTTTATTTTTCTCCCTTGAGCGCACACTGGACATTGTGTAACGTTCATCAGCTGGATAAGGGAGATGATCCATTCCCGACTAGCCCCTCATTTTCGCAGCTTAGGGTGGTCTATTTCCGTGCAACTTGAGACGAATAACTGATCAGTTCTGACGCATCAGAGTTTTCCTGAAAGTGCTTCCCGAATGGGCAAGTCAGGAGGAATATGGTGCCAGAGAGTATGAGATGTAAGGTTGGATGACCTATAACCACCAACTTAAGCTTGCTGACCTATTTATAGCGTTTATATACGTGGTAAGACATTCGTTGGGAATTCAAAATAGGATTTCATGAATATTGCAATTGTCGTGACCATTTATTTCTTCATATTGAAATTGCTACAAATTTTCAAAGTGGATAGTAAGCCATGACCCATTCCTCGACATACAAAACTCTCTATTTCCACACTAAGTTGTACTAATGACCACTTCTCCATTGACTAAAAACCGGCAGCTTTGAACCAATCATATTTGACTTCCTAAAATTTTGGAAATGGGGTGGGTCTGTGGTGGTTTTGGTCCACTTTAGCTTGTTGGATCTGAGGTTTGTGGTGGTTATAGGTCATCCACCTTTGTAAACGGAAAAAAAGAGCATGAAGAAATTTCATGTCGCCTTTTTTTGCACCAATGAAATGCTTTGCAATCAATGTTCTTGGGCCCTACCCCATGCAAGCTAAAGCTCCCCCATAGTACCCTAAGTTCTCACAGGGTTGACCAATAGTTCCCCCAAACCTTTCCCAAGCCAAGACACCATGTGCATGTGGTCTTGGTTAATAACATAAGACCCTAAGATTTGGGGTACCTATCCAGTGTATTTTGGTGACTTTCAAGAAAACTCTATTATGGTTGGAAACAAGACTTTTGCTTTGTTAACCCTTCAATGACCAGGGGCTTTTCCCACAATCTCAAGATTGGTGTTAATTTTTTCTTTGAGTTGCTTCTTATGGAAATTATATTTTCTAATTTAGTAGTTATGCTTAAAATATTGAACTTTAACTCTTTAACCAGGGTCGACTTTGCTGATTTTGGTGTTGTAACTTTTCCTACGATTGGCCATTGTTGTTGCGGTCTTCAAAATGTACTTTGAGTATAGCAAGAGCTTTCCAAGGCATCTCCTTAATTTCTAATTGATGAGGCATTGGCAAACTACACTAATTTTCGTGAAATGGGGTCACAATGAAATGTACCCACTATATTGAAGATGTTCTGCATAATCTATTATACCCATAGATTCTCTAGGGCCTTGTGGTCCACTCAGGCGTTAAAGGGTTAACCATGATCATAACACGAGGGAAAATCTTAACCTTGCATAGCTATCTCCAGAAAGAATGTGTAACTGTGACGAGTCCGATGAACAATACAAGCAGGAAGAAACAATGGTGCCTTGTCGTACCTCAAGGAGGTGCTTATCATGTACATTTCACCATTTCAGATCAAAGAGAAAGGCTAGACATGGAATCAGATGGTGAAGGCCGACATGCCTTGCTTGCTAATGACATCTTATCTAACTTGGAACTGACTTCAAATTCCACCATTGAACATTTTTTTCTCAAAGTAGACACATCCAATTTGGAATTGGTGAAGAGGTTGGCAAATTAGACCCTGCTTGCACTACTCTAGAATCCATAATACCCGCACGGGTTTGGTTCCTGTACGACTGGAAGACCCTCTCCTCGCACAACACCTCCCCTGCGCGGGACTCATGCATCCTCACGCCAAAAATCCCGCCCGCAGCGGGACTCATGAAAATCATTACAAAAAATCCTGGGCAGGAACACTAAAGTAATTTTGCAGTTCGGGTAGTTGAAAATTATGTTCGGGCAGTCGGGCAGTCCAAACCTATGCTAGGTATCATGCTGGTAGAGTCCCTTCACGTGAGACCCTCACGGAAGGGACTCTCCCTATACACAAGGCATGTGAAGGCTTGCACACTAGGGGCCTACATGGCCTATTCAACAAAGTGTAGGAGAGAGAGTGCTCAAAAGAACCTTTGGAGCACAAGTAGAACATGGAGGATGAGCAGACTTGGATTTGGAGATGAGCGGAAACATGCACTACTACAAAATGGGGTTGTTTTTTACACTCTAAATTTCATACTTTTGGCGAAGTGTTGAAAAAGTGATAATAACTCTTGCATAGTGTAAAAGTGTTGAATTTTGGGAGAAAAAAAAAACCCCATTTATACTAGTCATAGAGTAGTTGTTGCAAAAACTTCACAAAGAATTAGTTGGTGTTCATCAATGTATGTTTGAATTAAAGTCGTCTCATCTCCATATTATCATCCTTAGATAACACGGCATGAGGTGTAGAGTAAGAGCATATTTAGCCCCTAGAAGACCGTGCCTTATCTTCACCAAAACCACCCCAAAAGTGCCACTTTGAGATGAGATATCTTTAGACTAATTCAATCAATTGTTTACTAATTTCAACCATAGGATTTTCAACCTAACTACTACAAATAGACACCCAAATTCTTCATAAACTTTGACCATGACCTGACAAGGCCGTGTACTTTGACTCAAGATAATGGCATGTTTTTTATTTTTTATTGCATAAAGTCAATGAATCTATGTTCTACCATGTGTTAGGTTATTGCACGCCAATAGTCACAAGTAATGGAGGTGTTTACAATAATAAAAATAGACCTGCAATGACTAGGGGTATAGAAAGTGGCTCGTTATTTATAAATTATTTAAATATTTAAAATAGAAAAATCATTGTTGGGTCTAAAGTCCAAACAGTGATTATACTTACTATGGTTTGTTCTTATTGTAGGAAAAATATTTTTCAAAAAAAGTAAAATACTCAATTTCTATGCGTTTTTTTAGTAAAAACAATGAAGGTTGCGAAGAACTTTCCTTCACTACTACCTGCCTCAAAAATTTCAATTGTCAACTCTATAGTAATACTATTCACTTCTATAGTACCGTGCCCAATTGCCAAAAGAATTGAGCTTTTTATGTTTGAAGCACGATAATTTTTTTCCCGAAGTCGAATAAAAGAAAAAGAAAAAAATCCGCAAAGATAACCTATATTCCTATTTTCACTAAAAATTCAAGAAGTTATTATCAAAATTGGACTTTTAAGAAGCTCCTCAAAATCATTTTGTATTCTGCAGGTACAAATGGTTCTCTAGGGGTTAGGTGCTACCAGTATCAAGTATGGAAATCAAGCACTCTCAATCTTGTAAGCAACCCTTGGTTGGAAACAAGATAATCAATATGACGTATAGAGTCTTTTCTTCAAAAGTTTAAGGTTGTTTTATTTTTGGAAAAGAAGTATGAAATAGTATGAAATCCTTTTGAAATCTATTTTTCCACATAGGAGATTTTTTTGTCTTCATACCTCTACTGTAGGTATGATGAATTGCTTAATTGCTTAGAAACAAGTCATCTACCATACCTTCACTTTTGTGATGGTCAAATTTTCTGGGTATAATTGTGTTGTTTCCTATATTCAATTTCAGTTACATATTATCTTTAGCTAAAATTGAGCACAAAAAAAATTTGATTTGATGCAGTCCATGTTTTTTTTGAGATAGGACCGTATCTTTCTTCTACTTTGTCTAGTTTTCTCCTACACTACAATACTATGTTTTGGATCTAGGTATGGGCACCACAACCTTGGTGTGGTGGTTTGGATCATTGCAAGCCCTGTAGACAAAGCCGCATGTGAATGCAAAAAATCTGCTTTTCTACAAACTCACACTACTCACTCATCTCAACACCATTCTCCACGCAATCATAAGTGTAGCATTCTATATCTATAGAAATAGATAGTGCACAAATTTTTGTGGTATTTGACTAATAAATGGTGCATGAGGTAGGAGCTGACCAAGCAAGAGCCGAAAAACTCAAGGAGAAGACTCTTGATCTTGAATCCGGAGCAGGATTAGCTGATTGCATTGGAGAATGACGTGACTACACAATACACCTTGCGCGCAACAAGAGAAGAAGTCAAGGTTTCATTAATCTAACCATGATGTCAACAACAAGAGAGGCGGCTAGGAATAGATCATAGACCTCCAACAACAACATACGTGAGCACTCAACTTTGCTAACGAGTGACTCAACAATCACACACAATCAGAAGACCATTCTCAACACAATTAGTGAGATACCCTGAAATCTCTCTTCTTTGATTCCAATTTCTCAACCCAACAAGGCAAGGACGGCACACAACGATGCCGTAGGACCGGGTGGAGTAGGTGATTTGGGAATCACGGAATACCCTTATAACCTCCACCCACAATCTCAACTATTCCATAGTGCAACCACATATACACACCTCATGCGTAGCAACAACTAACTTCAATGTCGGGCATTTGAGACGCGGTTGATCTGATCATCTTCCAATTATTTCAAGAAAGGGTCCTCCAATAGAGAGGTAGATTTGCAACCTTCATTAGTGAACATCCGGACTTAACACTGCAACAAATAGATTCAAACGCCAACAATGAACATGACTACACCTTAATCGAAGATACACAGTGAAACCTAGAGCCCATCCAAATTATTCATACGATCAAGCTCAAGGAAGAATTAGAAGCCACTTTTGCTCGTAAAAAATAACTCATGGTCATCGGTCACATCAAAGAAAAATGCCCAAGTCACAGAAGATTGACCAAGTGGGCATGAACGCATCGTCATTGCTCTTCGCTTATTGTGTCAATGCAAAGCACCAACCACTTGGAGGTGCACTTGTCACACGAAGAAGGCATGACCCTCAAGCTCACGGATTGCACATACACCTATGATGGACAAATCATCACATTTTCAGCATAGACGCCGTATTTTGACCCGGAGCAACAACAACTAGAATCATATAAAGTTGCATTAAAGGGGCAAATTGTAGGCCTGCCTCACCCACTTAAAACTAAAGCATTCCTCACAAAAGTAGTTAGCGCAAATGGAAAGATGATGCTATTGATGACTCTAAATCCAACATCTCAAAGCTGTCCAAAGTAAGGGCAAGAATACTCACGGATAATGTAGACCAATTTCCAAAAGCCATAATAATTCCTAAGATAGATATATCGGTAACACCATTATTTACCTTAGAGTACATTGGCTTCCACCCAATGTAAGCATTGCCGATCTTTTGATGACATGGTTTCTCGCTGCCCTATCAACGGTAGTCTCAAAGCAACCACTGTGGCAAACGCTGTAAGCCGATTGGATACCATCATTCACCAAAACTACGATTGTCATCGTCCCGATCATTTATCAAGCCATAGAGAAATCCAACATCCATGAAACGCTTCAAACGCACATCACACCTTCGTGGCGCCCGATCATTAGTTTTTGGCTTTGATATGATATAATCCAAAATCAATGGACAAATTTAGAGGCACTGTCGTACCACAATTTTTTTTTTTGTTAGTTAGTAAGTAATCTTAAAAAGGACCAGATAGGTAGATATAGGAGTTAGACTTAGATTAGTATAAGTCTTTAGAGTAGATTAGATTCGGGAAAGCTAAAACGTATTATGAAAACCTTAAAATAGCTAAGCCATAGTGTCGTAGTACGCCTTGGCAAGTATTCACATTTTAACACAAAAGATACCCTAAGGTATTCGTTCCCACAGAGAATCCTCGTGAACTACAACGACTAACAACAAGTCTATAACTATACAAAACTCTACATACTACAATAATTACATCACAAGACAGAGAAAGGAAGGTAAACTACAAGATTAGGCTTAGTTACACCAAATCTTCATTCCCTGTTATCAAAGGGGAGAGAGGTATCCACAATGCGGTCCTCACTAGGGTTCCTCTCTACGGTTCCTCACTGCGATCCTCACTGGGGTTCGTCACTGGGGTTCCTCACTATGGTCCTCACTGCGGTTCCTCACTGCGGCCCTCACTGGGGTTCCTCACTGGAGTTCCTCACTGTGGTCCTCACTGGGGTTCCTCACTGCGGTCCTTACTGGGGTTCCTCACTGCGGTCCTTACTGGGGTTCCTCACTGCGGTCCTCACTACGGTCCTCACTGGGGTTCCTCACTGTGTTTGGACGGGCATGACTTTATACTATGTACACTATAGACATCCAAGTACTTTAGTATCCGGAGAAGGTTTTTCACCATGAACGAGGGTTCATGGACTCAAAGAGATTTTCGTGTTTGACACAAGTAATTTAGTGTTTAGCTACTCTTCCTCCGTCCATTAATGCCGGAAGGAATAAAGTAAAACCTATGTAATACTAATACGTGGACCAAAAATGCTCATGAGGCATGGGCCAATTGTATGTGTCGCTGAAACGTGTAATGATATGAAACAATCCTTCAACATCCTCTTGATTTTTGTTGCAGACTCTCTCCATGTACATATGAAATGCATCCGCAAATTCTTGATTTGAAAATACTACGGAACTCCGAGATTCGCGTTGCAAATTCTCGTAGTCTATGGACATTGTCCGCCCGTTGATTCGTTGCGCTATCAGGGCCGTAGCGAACTCATTCGAAGCCATCGATAACTTCGGAATCATTTGCACATTCACATCTGATTTGTGCAAGTACGCAACCTGTGGATCCACCCACCATTGCTTTCGCAGAGTCTCGGCCATGTCTTCACGATCAGGGTTGTCTACATAGACGGACAGGGGCCCAAAGACAGCGGACGGATGGACATTAGGACGGACGGACAGGACGGACAGGACGGACAACACTTTTTGGCGGAGAGTTGCGTGTAAAAAAAATTTACAAACCCTAAATCAAATTTTGAACTTACCCGCTAGTAAAACACGTGTGCACGACACGTCAGACGGCTTTCCACGTCACATCAAGAGGCGGGCGCGTGCCTTCGGACCGCGCGCGTAGCATTTGGGGCCGGGCGCGTACCAATCTGGACCGGGCGCGTTCATGCAGGGCCGGGCGCGTACCCCTCAAGGCCGGGCGCGTGCATATCAGGGTCGAGCGCGTACGCGTCAGGGCCAGGCGCGTATCACTCAAGGCCAGGCGCGTGCATATCAAGGCCGAGTGCGTACCAATCTGGACCGGGCGCATTCATGCAGGGCTGGGCGCGTACCCCTTAGGGCCAGGTGCGTGCATATCAGGGCCGGGCGCGTACCCCTCAAGGCCGGGC